>WNWK01027863.1:0-25909 GCA_009830355.1 Cherax destructor | reverse complement strand
GGGAGACAGGGAAACAATCAACTAAAAAAGAATATAACTTCAAAAGTTCGGGGGACAGTTCACCACGGAACTCAGTCAATTTTCTAGCCACAGGTCCCAAGACCTCCCAACAGAACTCTGCCCAGTGTCTCCAACAGCCCCCTCCAGAGACTCTACGCACTCTCTCCCAGAGCTTCACACCGGCCCCCCTCTGCTGAACTTGCCCAGGCTCTGCCCGAATCCCCCTTTTGTTGTTTCTGGCCTTTTTGGTCCTCAAAGCATCCCGCCAAGGGGGATGCACCAGTTTTGACCGACGCCGAAACCTGACGCTAGCCAAAAAAAGACAAAAGACCTAAGACTTGAGTCGGGGGTGTCTGACAGCTATTTAAAAAGGGCAGGTGGTGATTGGGTAGACCTCACAAGCACTGACTCATCACAATCTAACAAAGAATACCTCACATTAGCGTAACATTGCACGACTCTGAAGGGGGAACATAAGAAAGGACCTGAAACTCTTCCCAAGAATTAAGATTACCCCAATTTATCATTAAATTCTTTCCAAATTTTATTAATTATAAAAAAACCCCAATTTTTATATAAACCAAAAGAAATATTCATGTTATTTTCAAAACTTTTTTTAAAACATGATTCTATTATATTCCTTTCAACCAGGACTTGCTTGATACAACTTTCTTTTTAAAAATAATTGGGGGGTTAAAATCTTCACATGAATAAATAAGCATTAGAATCTTCCCCAGTTCTAAGCTATATTTTGTTGTTTTAATCTTAGTTCAAGACTTTTACCAGTTTACCGTAAAAAATTTTATCGCATATTTTAAAGGAATCTTAGACACATCCCCCAGCTTTTGGGGGGAATTTTTTTTCAAAAGTCTTTTTACTGTATCAAGATTTTTTAAAACAACTTTATATTAAAATTTTAAGAAAGGGGGGGATATAAACAAGTTTTCTGGGGGGGGGAAAACCCAAAATTTTTTGGTTAATAGGGTTGGTTGCCCTTTTTTTTATTGTAAAAAGTATTTCTAGCTATGGGGGTAGTCTCCCCCCTTTTAAGCCTTTTTCATGTTTCCTTTTTAGTTTTTTTATAATTAACCCAAACCAATTCCCCATTTTTCATATTTGTCTTGAAAAATATATATATATATATATATATATATATGTCGTAAATTATTAAAATTAATTACAAGAACTCATCTAAAATTAAAATCCTTTCTAAAAATTTTCTTATACCTTAAAGATATATTTTTTTCATTTATGTTAATGTAAGAATTTATAATTTTTTACCAAGAGAAACTTTGAAACCTACCTAACCAAAAACAAGCGAAATTTAATTTAGCCAACCCAACTAAATATATTTTAGATACTTAACATTAATTTAATAATAAACAAACACAATTAAATATTTTTTTTTGTTATGCCAGAATGATTTTGGCGAAATTATTGCATACACAAATTTTCACTTGTCTTTATGGCAAGGTGAGGGGCCTATTTAAGCCAAAATCGCAAGTTTTACCTAATCCAAAGTAGTTAGACTTTGGGGGTTTAGTCCCCTTTTTTTTTCTACCGGTTCTTCCTCTCACCGGCTATTCTTCTTCTGTCCCCACTTCCCTCGCCCCCATGGGTCCTTACCTGAGAGTCTGAACTGAACTGATACCTAATCGGGGCGACATATATATATATATATATATATATATATATATATATATATAATTTTATATATATATATTAAAATATATATATATATATATATATATATTAAAAAAATTTTTTATATATATATATATATATATATATATATATATATATATATATATATATATATATATATATATATATATATATATATGTGTGCCGATTGGAAATTCATTTTGGCTTAAATAGCAACGCTCTTCTTGCCATATAACACACGCGAAAATTTGTGTATGCAATAATTTTTCCAAAAAAATTCTGCCCCAAAGAAAAAAAAAATTTTTTTTTGTTTTTTTTATTAAATTAATGTTAACGTATCTAAAATATATTTTGGGAGGGAAAAAGCCTTTTTTAATAAAAGGTTTTGGAGGTTTTCAAAGTTTCTTGGGACAAAATTATAAATTCTTACATTAACATAAATAAAAAAAAAACATAAGAGAAAATTTTAGAAATGATTTTAAATTTTTGATGATTCTTGAATTTTACCTAATCCCCAAAATTATATATATATATATATATATATATATATATATATATATAATATATATATTTTAAAATTTTATATATATATATAAAATTTTTGTCGTGCCAAAAAAAGAACTTGCTATTTTGACTTAAAAGAACCCCATTTTGCCATAAAAACAACCAAAATTTGTTAAAATTTCCGAAAATTTCTGAACCTAACGAAAAATATATTTCAAGGTTTTTTTTATTATTAAATTATTGTTAAGTATCTAAAATATTTTTAGTTTGGGTTGGGGAAAAATTTAAAATTTCGCTTGTTGTAATAAGGTTAGTGGTTTTCAAAGGTTTTTTGGTAAAAATTTTTAAATTTTTACTTAAAAATAATAAAAAAAAAATATCTTTAAACGTAAAAGAAAATTTTTTTTGAAAGAACTTATTTTTAAATGAGTTCTTGCTAATTGACCATTTTTAAAAAAAAATATATATATATATATATATATATATATATATATATATATATATATATATATATATATATATAATATAGAAAGAGAGAGAGAGAGAAAATAGAGAGAGAGAGAGAGGAGAGAGAGAGAGAAAAAAAATAAAAGAGAGAGAGAGAGAGAGAAAAAAAAGGGGGGCAGGACAGAGACAGTGATATGAAAGGCAGAGATATGGGGGAAAAAAAGAATGGTGAAGAGTGTGCAAAAGGAGAGCAAATGATGGGGGGAGAGTAGGGAGAGTAGATGGGGGTTGGGGTTTTGGTTGATGGGGGAATTTTTAAAAAAATGTCGATGAAAAAAGGAACAATAATTTCATGCACTGGCCAGGAGGAACTTTTAGGGGTAAAAAGAGCAGGGTGAGTGTGGGGGGTGCGGGCATTACGTAGAATGAAAGGGGGGGAAAACAGCTGGAACGGGAAAATTGGGAAAAAGCAGGAGGGGCATTTGTGTTGGAGTGGTTGGGGTTTTTGTTTAAAAATTTTATGAAAGAGAAAGGTGTGGGATTGGAGAAAACGGGATAGTCCTTTTTTAAAAAGGGAAAGGGGGGCAAAAAATTTTTAAAAAATTTAGGGAATGTTTCTATATACCAGGTACGGGGATGGTGGGTTATTATTGAAAGAATTAGAGGTAAGACGAAGCAGGATTGGATGAGCAAGGAGGTTTAAGTGGTAGGGATTTTAGATCAAGTGTTTACGTTGAAGCATATATGTATTTAGATAAAGGTAAGGAAGTTTTCATTGCATTTATGGTTTAAATAAAGGCATATGATAGAGTGGATAGAGGAACAATGTGGCAGATGTTGCAAGTGTATGGCATAGGTAAAGTTATAAATGCTGTAAATGTTTTTGAGGATAGTGAGGAGTTTGGGTGTGTAGGAAAGAGGGAGATTACTTCCCCCCCGTAAAAGAAAGTCTTAGCAATGATGTGTAATGCCCCCGGGGTTGAAAAGGGGTAAATGCTAGGTTTTGGGGAAAGGGGGGGTGGGAATAAATTATGGGAATCAAATACAAAGGGGAGTTCCAAATTTTTACTTTTGCTGATTATATTGCTCTTGGGGGCAAAAAGAAAAATTGAAAGGTTAGTGGAGTTTGGGGGGGGTGAAAAAGGTAGAAAGTTGAAGGGAAATGGGGGGTGGGGTCCCTCTGGATCCTAAAAGGCCCCCCCAACCTTTATCATTCTGGGGGTTAGGTAGGGGGGGGGGCACCTTGGCGGAATCCTAAGGCATAGATAAAGTAAGGTGATGAGGGTATCAAATGATTTGGTAAAAAAAATTATAACAATAGAAGTATGGAAGAAGTAATTTTTTTCCATATTTTTGGGGGTTTTTTTATCAGCGTATGGGTTTATGAAGGGGTTGAGATACCAATAAAACTGATGAAGGAAAAAAGAGGGTGGTTTTGGTTTTTTAGAGACAAAAAATTATCCATGGGGGCAAAAAAGGGAATGTACGGGGTATAGTGATACCAACACTCTTTTTGGAGGGGAATTTAGTTGTAAATGCTGCAGGAGGGGCGGCTGTGGTAGGAATGGCAATGTGGTGTAAATATTATGCAGAGAGTTCTTTAGTGGGGTTTTAAGTGGGTTTAACTTCGTCTCCTGACTTTATACACACACACCCGCCCCCCCGGTGCCTGATTAAAACTCCTTCACAGGCCTAGTGTCTAATCGCAGCCCGGACAAAATGGTAAAACACAAAAAAATATATATATATATATATATATATATATATATATTTTATATATATATATATATATATATATCTGGCACCTCTGGGAGAGAGGGACTCCTGCTCCGGGTTTTTTGGGACAATATCGCCCCCAAAAAAGTGCTGGTTATCATCAACAGACTTGAAATCGTAATGGAAAATTAAAAAAACCATACCACGGGTGGGGTTCGAACCCGCGGTCCCGAGTCTAAAACCCCGACCGTCGCGTCCCCTGGGCCAGCTAGTTCAATGATTCATTAAACTGGATATTTCTACCATGGAAGGGGTTTGCATAGGCCCCTTTTCCCCAAACAATTTTTCAGAGAATCCCCCGGGAGGGCCGTGACGAACTCAGCTCAAGCCCCCCCTCAACATGACTCACGAAATCGTAATGACACATTTCAAAAAACCATCCCCGGGGGGGATTAACCCCGGCCCCGGGCTAAAAAGACCGTCGCAAGCCACTGGGAACCCTTTAATAAGATTCATCCAACTAGGTATTTTTACCCCTAGGAAGGGTTGCAGGCACCGTGGTATGGTTTATCATAAAAAAAGGGTGGTTTAATATTTTGCAGCTTTTGGGGAAAATGCTACAAGACTCTTCCTCCCCCATTTTTTAAAACCAAAAAATGTTGTTTGGGGAAATCAGTGGGGAAAATAACGGTCTTTTGGGGGGGTGGGGGAAAGGGCCCAATGGGGGAGAAAGGGGGGGAAAACTTTTCCCCCCTTTCCCTTCCCCCAAAAGGCCAAAACAGTGTGCTCTTGTTACATAATGGAAGTTTTTCACCGTGTATAGTGTGTATAGTGTATATTGCATAGCATTTTTTTAGCATGCCACGGTATCGCATAGCATGTGGTGTATAGCTGTGTGTCGGTCATATAGTTTTGTTAAGTGACCTCCAGCCTCCACCTAATCACACATCCCCCATTCCTCCCTCTCCCCACCCACCTCAAGGACAGCCCCTCTCTCAACCCACCACCACCATGAACCACATTGGTATGTGTCATGTGCCTTTTTCCCTTCGCCCCCGGGCACCACACAGTTTGAGGTTGGCAGATGATGGCAAAGCCACAAAGCCAGGAAACAGTGCACCAACAATGAAAAAAGGGCCCACCCAGGTGTGTGGGAGTTTCGAGCAAACAGAGATGACCTTATTCGGCATAATGGGGGGTGCAGGATCACATAGGCTCCCACAAGAGAAACCCAGCCTCCCGGCAGATGCCAATCCAAGGCAACCTCCTCTTTGCAAAACCTTCTTCTGGCATTCAAATCCACTGGGTTGAGCAAGTGTTCTGTTAGTGGGACGGATTGTGAAGGACTTGCCTAGTAGGGAACAGGCCTGCGTTTCTTCCTTTCTTATTTCTGTTCATTAAAGCATGGCGCAACCTACTCCTGTTTGGCAATGTTTGTCTTGCGTTCCTGAAAGACGACAAACTCTAACCACTTCAGTTAAAGCGGTGCCAAACCCAAGAGCAGATAATTGTGTCCTCTGCCCCACCATCCAGGAATCACGAGTTAAAACCCAAAAAAAATACCACTGAAAACGAGAAAAGCACAGGTTAGCAAAAAAATCGAAGAAGGCAACACAGTGGAGCAATCAGAATAATTACAAGTGACGACACTGTTGCTCCCAAAGATGAGACCACAGTTCAAGCACTAAGAGACAAGACCAAGGGCACCATAGTCATCAACAACAACCCTGAAGGAGACCCCATCACTGAACAATTAATTTTGCCAGAATCAGAAGTCTATAAGGCGATAGTGTCATTTCCAGCAGGATCTGCAGGAGGTTACACTGGAATTAGACCACAACATCTCAAAGAGATGGTAAATCCAGTACTCAGCGCATCTGCATCAATTCTCCTCACCGAATTAACTACTTTTGTCAACAACTGCCTAGCTGGGAGAATCCCAGAAGAAATTAAACCTTTCTTTTTTTGCCCATACAAGGCAGGTCCTTATCAAAACCACCACTTCCTAAGAATTTACTCCCGTACTCACGATACCAATCAAATCCAACCCCTCCCACTCATATATTTGTTAAATCTCTTTTTAAAGCCACCCAGGGTCCTAGCCTCAATATAAGCCAGTAGAGTCAACGTGCGTGTCTCTCTTTACACGTGGGTGGTCACGCGGGGTGGAGCTCCGTCTTAAATTGCGTTTACTGATAGTAGCTGAGGAGACACAGTGCGAGAATTAAGCGGTGTAACCTAAAGTGCATATACGCATTTGAACCAACATAACTGAAATCGCAGTGAACATTAAATAGGAAAAATATAGACTATAGTGTAAATTCTAGAGTGCCGGTGGAGCAACCGTTACGGTGGAAATAGGCCTGGAGGCCAGCGAATTATTGCCAGATACATCCAAATTCGGAGGTGAAAATTAACAAACATATATTGAACTAACTAAGTAATATAGCGAGTGGCAAGGATATATATGTGCAGTGACACAGTGAACCAAATCTGTAGTAAGAGAAATAGTAATAAATCCCCAGTATAGCTTAAAAGATATGGTATAGCATATGGAAATATACTACAAGGATTGGCACTAGTGAAAATTGCCAGAGGTCCTGAGAAGCAGAAATAACAGATAAGTAAATTCTATAGTTATAAGAAAAAAAACAAGTGATGGTGGCACTGAGGGCAGGGAATCACAGTATACATAATTGGAGTATAAAACCATGTGAAGTGTCTTTCGCTGCCACTACTAAGCGTGGAAGTTTTTGCCATGGAAGTGTAGGGAAATCCGAAGCATAGGTATCGTGTGGAAATAAAGCAGACACAGTATTGATTCAGTGAAAAGAAAAGGTATCGGAATAAATATAGTGTATATCCTTGTAATAACCAGTGTACAGCACAGTGATAAACTATTAGGTATAAAATAAAAGTAAATTAAATCCAATAGTAGTGTGGCAGTGCGGGTGACCACTTGCCCTGGAGTGGTCAATGTGACAAGCGACTTTTATAGATCTGAGTTACCACTTATAACGAATAGACTAGGATATCAGGACAGAATAAGAAAGACCTAGTGAACCCAATTGGCAGTAGAAAACACAAGGATAGTGATCTAAGAAATGAAAGTGGTCAAAACGGGCATCGCATGGCAGTAAGACTGAGTGGTGTGCCTCAGTCATACGCCGGCAGTGCTGAAGTCAGCCACGGAGGCCTACCATACACACCCATAAAAACACCATATACACCATACCACAATATCCTGTCTAGACCATGTGGGGATCTCAGTGAGAATAATACATTAAAATGTATATAGGACTGATCAGAGAGGAATAAATATAGAAAGAGTTATAAGGAGCAAACAGAAATAAATACATATTATAACAATAATATAATATAAGGTGTAGTAAGTCTCCATAATCAGTACATCCCACATATACTAATAGGATACAGGCAGGATGGCAGTACAGTATATCTGTGGGACTTGTGAAAAGGCTCTTGGGAAGAAATCCAGAATCACATGCAACCTTTGCTTTTCAAAACATCATGTCACATGTTCAAAAATTAACACAGTAACAAGAAGTGACATCCGTCTAGAAAGGTGTTTCTGGATCTGCAACAAGGATGTGGAACTATGGACAGATATCAGGAAAGCACTCAGGAGGCTAATAAACAATAAGCATGAAGAAAAAGAGGAACTATTGAATAGTCTCCCCGGTATATATAGAACTTGGGAAGATAGGAAAGGGGTAAAGTATAACACACAGAATGACCAGTCTAAAACAAGTGACCCAAAAATAAACAGTCATCCACGGGAAAAAACACAGGAGACAAAAACATTAGCTAACTCAGCCCCCAGCCCCAGGACTGACCCAGACCCAGCCCCCAGCCATAGTGAACATCCGGTTTTGGTTAAGGACGCCACCACAGCCATAGCCTCTAGCTAGCTAGTACTTAACATAGCTAGTACTTAACACTAGTCCTGGAATGGATTAATTAGTTAGTTGGGGTTCCATTGTAATGATTTTCCTAAAACTCACTATGCTACACTGAAATTCATTGATTTCCACTAAAACCCATACCACTATTTCTAGTTTAAAGACCTAACCTCTTCCAGGGAAAATGTTGGCCCCATGTCATCAAAGGAGAAAAGCGCAGATAACGAGGAAAACCAAGGAGTGGAAAGAGAGGAAAAAAACGCAGATAATTCTGCAGATCTTTGGGAAAATACAAAGTCAGTAAATATAGGCAGCCAAAACATATGCAGATTCTATGCTAAAGGTATGTGCCTTTATGGCAGAGATTGTTGGAATAAACACACCAGAAAATGTGCCAACATGTTAAGGAAAGGAAAGTGTCGGTTTAACAAAGAGTGCAGATACTTCCATCCAGTGATGTGTCAAGCTTCAACACAGTCCAGAGAATGTTATGACATGAGCTGCCCAGACCACCATATAAAGGGAACAGTACGATACAGAGAAAGCAGGAAAGGGAAAATGAAAAGAACAGCAATCTTTTTAGATATAAGGAGAAACAACCAGATAAAAGAAAGAGACAAAAGGTGGAAATGGTACAGAGGGGACAGATGGGCAGAACAGTGGGACAAGACAAGACAGGCACCAGCTCATCAGGGCTGTATAAACAATCAAAGTCAGTACTGGAGAAACCAGGGTATGGGCACCAGGGGCCATACCAGGTAGGACATCACCAGTGGTACTAACCAAACACAAAGAAAGACCAAACATCCCAAATGGTAACTCCTGCTTCATATTTGCAAATATTCAGGGTCTGAAATCAAATAAAAATGACAAAGTTAGTTATGTTAGTGGACTCCTATCAGAAGCAAATGCCATGTTTGGAGCATTTACAGAAACACATACAAGGGATGTTTTGGACGGAGAGATTCAGATAGAAAACTATAACATGTATAGATGTGATAGAATTAATAGGTCACAGGGAGGAGTAGGACTCTATATAAAGATACTCTCTGTTGCACAGAAGTTTTGAACGCTACGAATGATATAGTAGAAATTCTCGGCATTAAAGTGGAAAATAAGAATCTAGTAATTATCCTAGTAAACAAACCACCATCAGCAACTGCGGAGGAATTCACAGAGCAGTTAAGGAAGATAGATAGCTATCTGGATAGGCTAGAGAATCCCACCCCAAACATTTTAATCCTTGGAGATTTTAATCTCCCTCATGTAAAATGGAAGATGAGGCACCATAATGTTATACCAGAAATAACTCCTGGAAGCACCCTGGCTCAACAGGCACATACCAGGGAACTAATGAGGCTTTGTGAAAAGTACTCACTAAACCAACAGATAATTGATCCCACTAGAAATGAAAATACCCTGGATTTGATATTCACAAACAACGAGGAATTAATCAGAGACATAACAGTTACAAAACAATATACTCTGATCATAACATCATAGAAGTTCAAACTAGTATTAACTCAGGGTTAGGAACTGCGACACTAATGTTAGAGACGGAATGTTCAGTAAGTTTAATTTTAATAACCATAGAATTGACTGGGAAAAATAAACCAAGAGCTATCAGACATATCATGGGAATCAGACATGAGCACCCTAAATCCCCACCAGTGCCTAGAGAAGCTGAATACAGAAGCATACAAGGTATGTATGAAACACGTACCATTGAGGAAACCCGAAGAAGATCAGATAGAGAGAGAGGCGTAGGAGATGGTACAGGAGAAGAAAACGGGTTACTGAATTGCTGAAAAACACAGTTATGTTGCAACAGAGGAGAGATAGCCTTAACCGAGAGATCACGGAATTAGAGCACAAACTTAAGATGTCATACCTGACAGAAGAAGTACAAAGGGAACAAAGAGCCATACAGGATATTGCAAGAAACCCAAAATATTTCTACTCCTATGCAAAATCCAAGCTAAGAACTACCTGTAGAATTGGACCATTATTGAGAGGAGATTCGTATACGGACGATGAACAGGAAATGAGTGAAATTCTAAAAAGAACAGTATGAGTCAGTGTTCAGCAACCCACTAAATGACAGCAAGGTAGAAAATGCAGAAATATTTTCACTCCAGCAGAAGGCTGCGCAGACCACCTAACCGACATTAGTACAAATCCCATAGATTTCGAAAAAGAAATGGCCAACATGCCCACTCACTCAGCACCTGGACCAGATTCATGGAATGCTTTATTTATAAAGCAGTGCAAAGTACCATTAGCAAGAGCCCTTAGTATTCTGTGGAGAAAGAGCTTAGATCTAGGTGAAATTCCAGAGGCCTTAAAGAGTGCAGACATAGCTCCTTTGCATAAGGGAGGTAGTAGAGCACTAGCTAAAAATTACAGACCAGTAGCCCTCACTTCTCACATCATAAAAATCTTTGAAAGAGTGATGAGACGGCAGATTACAAAGTTCATGGACCAGCACAACCAACATAACCCGAACCAGCATGGCTTTAGAGCGGGTCGATCATGCCTGTCACAGCTGCTGAACCATTATGACAGAATTACGGAGGCATTGGAGGACGACCAAAACGCAGATGTGATTTACACAGATTTTGCAAAGGCGTTTGACAAATGCGATCATGGAGTGATAGCGCACAAAATGAGGGCCATAGACATTACGGGAAGGTAGGCAGATGGATTTTGAGTTCCTAACACAAAGAACACAAAAAGTAGTAGTGAACAGGGCAAGATCCAGCATCAGCGAGGTCAAAAGCTCAGTGCCCCAAGGCACTGTCCTGGCACCTCTGCTGTTTCTCATCCTCATAGCAGACATAGATAAAAACACCAGCACACTTTTGTATCATCATTTGCAGATGACACTAAAATAAGCATGAAAGTCACTACGGTAGAGGACACTGAAAAATTACAGGAGGACATAAGCAGGGTCTTCCAATGGGCAGTGGAGAACAACATGACGTTCAATGGTGATAAGTTTCAGCTGCTTAGGTATGGAAAAATGAAGAACTCAAAAGGAACACTATATACAAAACGCAAGAGGGTCACCACATAGAACGAAAGGAACACGTAAAGGACTTGGGAATAATTATGTCTGCTGATCTGTCGTTTAAAGACCATAACAAGACAAAGATCACAACAGCCAGGAAGATGACGGGGTGGGTATTGAGAACTTTCAAAACAAGGAAATAATGCCGATGGTGACACTATTCAAATCGCTAGTGCTCCCTCACTTAGAATACTGCTCAGTGCTGACGGCCCCGTTCAGGGCAGGAGAAATAGCAGAGCTGGAACAAATCCAGAGATCGTTTACGGCTCACATTGAGCCATTGAAACATCTAAATTATTGGGAACGCCTTCAAGTCTTGAACATGTACTCATTGGAGCGGAGGAGAGAGATACATGATAATATATACATGGAAAGTACTTGAGGGCCTGGTCCCAAATCTGCACACTGCCATAACAACATACTGGAGTGAGAGATATGGGAGAAAGTGTAAAATAAACCCAGTGAGGAGCAGGGGTGCGGTGGGGACAATACGGGAGCACTGTATTAACATCCGGGGTCCCAGACTATTCAACATCTTACCAGAAGATATCCGAAACACGGCTGGAACCAGTGTAGAAGCCTTCAAGAGGAAACTGGACAAATATCTTCACCAGGTGCCAGATCAACCAGGCTGTGATGGATATGTGGGGCAGCGGGCCTCCAGCAGCAACAGCCTGGTTGACCAGGCAAGCACCAGACGAGCCTGGCCCATGGCCGGGCTCAGAGAGTAGATACTCTCGAAACTCTTCAAAGGTATATCAAAGGTACCCTACTCGGAAGATTGTTCCACGCATCTACAACTGTTCGAAAACCAGTACTTGCCTATGTCCTTTCTAAATCTAAATTTAAACAATTTAAATCCGTTATTTCTGGTTCTTACTTGGTTCGATATACTCAGTATTTTATTAATATCTCCTTTGTTTATGCCCATCATCCCCTTGTACACTTCTGGAACGGATTAATTGAATTGATTCCTCGTTCATGGTACCTGTGTGGCTGAGAAACTGCTCACTCGTTGGTGATTGATTTCCTTCCAGCGTTTCTGCCAGCATTGCTTCCAGGGCCTTCAGGACTCCACCGAGTGGACCCCACCTGCTACCTCAACCCCAGTTTGAAAGAAGGTTGGGGCTGGGCGTTTAGGACTCCACCGAGCGGACCCCACTACCTACCTCACCATAGTTTGATAGAAAGTTGGGGCAGGGCCTTCAGGACTCCGCCGAGCGGACCCCACCACCTACCTACACCCCAGAATGATAGAAGGTTGAGGAGGGGCCTTCAGGACTCCACCGAGCGGACGCCACCACCTACCTCAACCTCAGAATTAAAGAAGGTTGGGCAGGGCCTTGAGGACTCCGCCGAGCGGACCCCACCACCTACCTCAATCCCAAATTGAACGAAGGTTGGGGCTGGGCCTTCAGGACTCCGCCGAACGGACCCCACCACGTACCTCAACCCAAGAATGAAAGAAGGTTGGGGCAGGGCCTTCAGGACTCCACCGAGTAGACACCACCACCTACCTAAACCCCAGTTTGAAAGAAGGTTGGGACAGGTCCTTCAAGACTCTGCAGAGCGGACCCCACCACCTACCTCAACCCCAGAATAAAAGAAGGTTGGGACAGGGCCTTCAGAACATCACCGAGCGGACCCCACCACCTACCTCAACCCCAGTTTGAAAGAAGGTTGGTGCAGGGTCTTCAAGACTCCGCCGAGCGGACCCCACCACCCTCCTCAACCTCATTTTGAAACAAGGTTGGGGCTGGGCCATCAGGACTCCACGGAGTGGACCCCACCACCTATCTCAACCCCAGAATGAAAGAAGGTTGGGGGAGGGCCTTCACGACTCCACAGAGCGGACCCCACAACCTTCCTCAATCCCAAATTGAACGAAGGTTGTGGCTATGCCTTCAGGACTTCGCCGAGCGGACCCCACCACATAACTCAACCCCAGTTTGAAAGAAGGTTGGGGCAGGGCCTTCAGGACTCCACCGAGCGGACCCCACCACCCACCTAAACCCCAGTTTAAAAGAAGGTTGGGGCAGGGCCTTCAGGACTCCACCGAGCGAACCCCACTACCTACCTCAACCCCAGTTTGAAAGAAGGTTGGGGCTGGGCCTTCAGGACTCCGCCGAGCGGACCCCACAACCTACCTCACCCCAGTTTGATAGAAGGTGTGGGCAGGGTCTTCAAGACTCCACCGAGCGGACCCCACCATCTACCTCAACCCAGGAATGATAGAAGGTTGAGAAGGGGCCTTCAGGACTTCACCGAGCGGACCACACCACCTACTTCAACCTCATAATTAAAGAAGGTAGGGCAGGGCGTTGAGGACTCCGTAAAGCGGACCCCACCACCTACCTCAATCCCAAATTGAACGAAGGTTGGGGCTGGGCCTTCAGGACTCTGCCGAACGGACCCCACCAAGTACCTCAACCCCAGAATGAAAGAAGGTTGGGGCAGGGCCTTCAGGACTCCACTGATTGGACCATACCAACTACCTCAACCACAGTTTCAAAGATGGTTGGGACAGGGCCTTCAGGACTCTGCCGAGCGGACCCTACCACCTACCTCAACCCCAGAATGAACGAAGGTTGGAACAGAGCCTTCAGGACTCCACCGAGCGGACCCCACCACCTATCTCAACCCCAGTTTGAAAGAAGTTTAGTGTAGGGCCTTCAGGACTCCGTCGAGTGGACACCACCACCTTCATCTACCTCAGTTTAAAAGAAGGTTGGGGCTGGGCCTTCAGGAATCCGCCGAGCGGACCCCACCACCTTCCTCACCCCAGAATGATGAAAGGTTGGGGCAAGGCCTTCAGAACTCCACCGAGCGGACCCCATCACCTACCTCAACCCCAGAATGAAAGAACGTTGGGGCAGGGCCTTCAGGACTCAACCGAGTGGAACCCACCACCTACCTCAACCCCAGTGTGAAAGAAGGTTGGGACAGGGCCTTCAGGACTCTGCCGTGCGGATCCCACCCCCTACCTCAACCCCAGAATGAAAGAAGGTTGGGTGAAGGCCTTCAGGACTAAACCGAGCGGACACCACCACCTTCCTCAATCCTAAATTGAACGAACGTTGTAGCTGTGCCTTCAGGACTCCGCCGAGCGGACCCCACCACGTACCTCAACCCCAGTTTGAAAGAAGGTTGAGACAGGGCCTTCACGACTCCACCGAGCGGACCCCACTCTCTACCTAAACCCCAGTTTAAAAGAAGGTTGGGGCAGGGCCTTCAGGACTCCGCCGAGCGGACCCCACCACCTTCCTCACCCCAGAATGATGAAAGGTTGGGGCAGAGCCTTCAGAACTCCACCGAGCGGACCCCACCACCTACCTCAACCCCAGAATGAAAGAATGTTGGGACAGGGCCTTCAGGACTCAACCGAGCGGACCCCACCACCTACCTTAACCCTAGAATGAAAGAATGTTGGGACAGGGCCTTCAGGACTCCACCGAGCGGACCCCACCCTCTACCTAAACCCCAGTTTAAAAGAAGGTTGGGACAGGGCCTTCAGGACTCCGCCGAGCGGACCCCACAACCTACCTCAACCAAATTTCGAAATTAGGTTGGGGCAGGGCTTTCATGACTCCAATGAGTGGACCTCACCACCAACCTCAACCGCAAATTGAAAGAAGGTTGGGGCAGGGACTTCAGGACTCCGCCAAGGGGACACCAACACCTTCCTCAACCCCAGTTTGAAAGAAGGTTGGGGCTGGGCTTTCAGGACTCCGCCGAGCTGACCCCACCACCTGATTCATATAGGATTGTTGGTGGCGCTGGTGAGATGTTGCATTATGGTATCCCACTCAGAGGACGATTTCCACTCCGACACCGAGGACCATCTCCACTCCGACACCGAGGACGGTCTCCACTCCGACACCGAGGATGAACCTACCTCACCCCAGTTTGATAGAAGGTTGGGGCAGTGCCTTAAAGACTTTTCCGAGCGAACCCAACCACCTACCTCAACCCCAGAATGAAAGAATGTTGACACAGGGCCTTCAGGACTTCACCGAGCGGACCCCACCACCTACCTCAATCCCAAATTGAACGAAGGTTGGGGCTGGGCCTTCAGGACTCCGCCGAGCGGACCCCACCATCTAACTCAACCCCAGAACGAAAGAAGGTTGGGGCAGGGCCTTCAGGACTCCGCAGAGCGGACCCCACCACCAACCTCAATCCCAAATTGAACGAAGGTTGTGGCTGTGCCTTCAAGACTCCGCCGAGCGGACCCCACCACGTACCTCAACCACAGTTTGAAAGGAGGTTGGGGCAGGGCCTTCATGACTCCGCCGAGCGGACCCCACCACCTACCTACATCTCAGGTTGAAAGGAGGTAGGAGCAGGATTTCAGGACTCGCCGAGCGACCTACCACCTACCACACCCCAGTTGAAAGAGTGGACAGGGCTCAGGCTTGGGCGCCTCCCAGAACTCCCCAGTTGAAAGAAGGTGGCGGGCCCAGGTCGCCGAGACCCCACCTACCTACATCCCTGTTTGAAAGAAGTTGGGGCAGGGTCTTCAGGACTCCGCCGATGGGACCCCACCACCTACCTCAACCCCAGTTGAAAGAAGGTTGGGGCAGGGTCTTCAGGACTCCACCGAGCGGACCCACCACCTACCCCCAACCCAGTTGAAGAAGTTGGGCAGGTCTTCAGGACTCCGCCGAGGGACCCCACCACCTACTCAGCCCCAGTTTGAAAGAAGGTTGGGCAGGGCCTTCAGGACTCCGCCGAGTGGACCCCACACCTTCCTCAACCCAAGTTGAAGAAGGTTGGGGCAGGGTTCTTCAGGACTCCGCCGAGCGGATCCCACCACTACCTCAACCCCAGTTTGAAAGAAGATTGGGGCAGGGCCTTCAGGTCTCCACCGATCGGACCCACCACCTACCTCAACCCCAGTTTGAAAGAGGTTGGGGCAGGCTTCAGGACTCCGCCGAGCGGACCCCACCACCTACCTACACCCCAGTTGAAAGGAGGTGGGCAGGTCTTCAGGACTCCGCCGAGCGGATCCACCACTACCTACACCCAGTTTGAAAGAGTTGGGGCAGGGTCTTCAGGACTCCGCCGAGCGGACCACCACCTACCTCAACCCCAGTTTGAAAGAAGGTTGGGCAGGGCCTTCAGGACTCCCCGAGCGGACCCCACCACCTCCTCAACCCCAGTTTGAAAGAAGGTTGGGCAGGGCTTCAGGACTCCGCCGAGCGGACCCATGCACCTACCTCAACCCCAGTTTGAAAGAAGGTTGGGGCAGGGCCTCAGGACTCCGCCGAGGGACCCCACACCTACCTCTCCCAATTTGAAAGAAGGTTGGGGCAGGGCCTTCAGGACCCCGCCGAGTGGACCCAGCACCTACCTCAACCCAGTTGAAAGAAGATTGGGGCAGGGTCTTCAGGACTCCCGAGCGGACCCTACCACTATCTCAACCCCAGATTGAAAGAAGGTTGGGGCAGGGTCTTCAGGACTCCGCCGAGGGACCCCACCACCTACTCAACCCCAGATTGAAGAAGATTGGGGCAGGGCTCTTCAGGACTTCGCCGAGTGGACCCCAGCACCTACCTCAACCCAGATTGAAAGAAGATTGGGGCAGGGTCTTCAGGACTCCGCTGAGTGGACCCCAGCACCTACCTCAACCCCAGATTGAAAGAAGATTGGGGCAGGGTCTTCAGGACTCCGCCGAGCGGACCCCACCACCTACCTCAACCCCAGATTGAAAGAAGATTGGGGCAGGGTCTTCAGGACTCCGCCGAGCGGACCCCACCACCTATTTCAACCCCAGATTGAAAGAAGATTGGGGCAGGGTCTTCAGGACTCCGCCGAGCGGACCCCACCACCTATCTCAACCCCAGATTGAAAGAAGATTGGGGCAGGTCTTCAGGACTCCGCCGAGCGGACCCCACCACCTACCTCACCCCAGATTGAAAAAAGGGTTGGGGCAGGGCCTTCAGGCCTCCGCCGAGCAGACCCCATCACCTACCTCAACCCCCAGTTTGAAAGAAGATTGGGGCAGGGTCTTCAGGACTCCGCCGAGGGGACCCCACCACCTACCTACACCCCAGTTGGAAAGAAGGTTGGGGCAGGGTCTTCAGGACTCCGCCGAGGGGACCCCACCACCTACCTACACCCCAGTTGGAAAGAAGGTTGGGGCAGGGTCTTCAGGACTCCGCCGAGGGGACCCCACCACCTACCTACACCCCAGTTTGAAAGAAGGTTGGGGCAGGGTCTTCAGGACTCCGCCGAGCGGACCCCACCACCTACCTCAACCCAGTTTGAAAGAAGGTTGGGGCAGGTCTTCAGGACTCCGCCGAGCGGACCCCACCACCTACCTCAACCCCAGTTTGAAAGAAGGTTGGGGCAGGGTCTTCAGGACTCCGCCGAGCGGACCCCACCACCTACCTCAACCCCAGTTTGAAAGAAGGTTGGGGCAGGGTCTTCAGGACTCCGCCGAGCGGACCCCACCACCTACTCACCCCAGTTTGAAAGAAGGTTGGGGCAGGGTCTTCAGGACTCCGCGAGCGGATCCCACACCTACCTCAACCCCAGTTGAAAGAAGATTGGGGCAGGGCTTCAGGACTCCCCGACGGACCCCACCACCTACCTCAACCCCAGATTGAAGAAGGTTGGGGCAGGGCTTCAGGACTCCGCCGAGGGACCCCACACCTACCTCAACCTCAGGTTGAAAGAAGTGGGGCAGGGTCTTCAGGACTCCGCCGAGCGGACCCACACCTACCTCACCCCAGTTGAAAGAAGGTTGGGGCAGGGTCTTCAGGACTCCGCCGAGCGGACCCACCACCTATCCTCAACCCCAGTTGAAAGAAGGTTGGGCAGGGCTTCAGGACTCCACCGAGCGGACCCCACCACCTACCTCAACCCCAGTTGAAAGAAGATTGGGGCAGGGTCTTCAGGACTCCGCCGAGCGACCCACCACCTACTCAACCCCAGATTGAAAGAAGGTTGGGGCAGGGTCTTCAGGACTCGCGAGTGGACCCCACCACCTACCTACCCCCAGATTTGAAAGAAGGTTGGGGCAGGGCTTCAGGACTCGCCGAGTGGACCCCACCACCTATTTCAACCCCAGATTGAAAGAAGATTGGGGCAGGGTCTTCAGGACTCCGCCGAGAGGACCCCACCACCTACCTACACCCCAGTTTGAAAGAAGGTTGGGGCAGGGTCTTCAGGACTCCGCCGAGCGGACCCCACCACCTACCTACACCCCAGTTTGAAAGAAGGTTGGGGCAGGGTCTTCAGGACTCCGCCGAGTGGACCCTCTCCCTCCGTTAAAAATAAAAAAATGAATATTTATAAAGAAATATGAGGGCGTCTTCAGGTCTCTTCCAGCAGTTGCCAACCATCATTGCGAATGTGTAAGCATAATGATGGGGACTTTAGGACTGTCAAACAGATCCCACCATTATCCTCCTCTAAGGATCCATCACTATAACTAGTTCGAGTATCCTCAGAGGCATGGATCAGTAACTACTCAAAGGGAAGAGTTGAAACAGAAGACGGTTTTATCCTCTTCTGCCGAGAATATCGACATTTCATTCCCGGCCACCCTAACCATAGTACTGGTACTCCTCCTTCGAAGTACTCTCTTGTAGTACTTTGTATTTATATTAGTGAGCATGGAATTTAGTATGACTGTAAGAACCGTGTATTAGGTATGAATGGTATGTATTGTGTTACATAATGCAAAGTGCATTGTGATGTAATCTAGTGTATAATATTGTATAATGTGATATAATGTAGTGTAGTGCATTATGTATTGTGGTATCAATAAATTAATGTATTATTGTTTAATGCATAGTAGTGTAATTAAGTTTGAGTGGAATGGTGTAGTTTTTAGTGATGTAATGTAGTGAAGTGTAATATGACATAGGTATTGCCGTTTAATGTAATTGGTGTAGTGTATGTTGGTGTAATGTAATTGGTGTAGTGTATGTTGGTGTAATGTAATTGGTGTAGTGTATGTTGGTGTAATGTAGTGAATTATAATATTGTATAGTATATAGTGGTTAATGCAGTGTGGTGTAATGTATAATGGTGTATATGTAGATAGTTTAATGAGTGGTATGTATAATGTGTAATGAGTATGATGAGTGTTATGCAATGTATGGTGTAGGGAATAGTGGTGTAATGAAGTATGGTGATGCATAGTGATATAATTCAGTGTAGTGTATAGTTGTGTAATGCAGTGTAATTTCAGTAGTTCAATGCTGAGTAATGCGTGAAATACAGTGTAGTGTAGTGTATTTGTGTAAGGCAGTGTTTGTATAGTGATGTTTACTGTGTAGTGCATAGTGGTGTATGAGTGTATAGTATAATGCAATACAGTATAGTGTATGGTGGTGTTATACAGTGTAGTGTATTTTGTTGTAATGCAGTGTAGTGAATAGTGTAATGAAGTGTAGTGTAGTGTATTGTAGTAATGTGCAGTGTTATGTATAATGGTGGTATGCAGTGTAATGTACAGTGGTGTTATGCAGTGTAATGTTGTGTATAGTGGAGTTATGTAGTGTATTGTGGCGTTATGAAGTGTAATGTAGTGCATAATGGTTTTATGCAGTATAGTGTAATGCAGTGTAACGTAGTATATATTGGTGTTATGCTGTGTAGTGTTGTGTGGTATTATGTAGTGTATTTTATAGTGGTGTTATACAGTGTATTATAATGCAATTAATGTGTTTTTATGTAAGGTATAATAATGTAATACAATTAGTGTGGTATGGTGTAGTGTATTGTGATGTAATGCAGTGTAGTGTAGCTATAGTGGTGTAATGCAGTGTAATGTAGCTATAGTGATGTAATGCAGTGTAGTGTAAAGTCGTGTAATGCAGTGTAGTGTATAATGGGGTTGGTGTAAGGCAGTGTATATTGGTGTTTTACTGTGTAGTGTTGTGCACAGTGGTGTTATGTAGTGTAATGAATTGTGATGTGAAGCAGCGTAGTGTACAGTGTAATGCAGTGTAATGTAGTGTACTGTGGTATAATACAATTAATGTATTATTGTTTAATGTATAGTAGTGTAATGAAGTATGGTGGTGTATAGTGGTGCAATGAAGTGGTGTTATGCAATGTAGTGTATTATAATGTAATGCAGTGTAGCATAGCGTAGTGTATTGTGGTGTAAGTCAGTGTAGTGTATATTGTGTTTTACTGTGTAGTGTAGTGCACAGTGGTGTTATGTAGTGTAGTGAATTGTGATGTGATGCAGTGTAGTGTACAGTGTAATGCAGTGTAATGTAGTGTATTGTGGTGCTATGCATTAGTGTAATGTAGTGTACAGTGGTGATATGGTGTGTAGTGTAGTGTATATGGTGTTATGTAGTTATTTTAAAGTGATGTTATGTAGTGTAGTGTATTATGGTACAATGCAATTAGTGTATTATTGTGTAATGTATAGTAGTGTAACACAATTAGTGTGGTATGGTGTAGTGTATTGTGATGTAATGCAGTGTAGCATAATGTGCCATAGTGCACTGTGGTTTAATGCACACGACTGCTGACAGCATGAGCTGACAGCAGTTGTGTGGCTATAAATCTATATTTAATGATTGTGGATTGTTGGTATTTAATATCGAGAAGCTGGTGAATAAGACCAGTGTTTAATACCTGGGAACCTTTATCTGAGAGACGTTTCGCTCACCTGGAGTTTTATTCATGTAACTCAGAACAGAACAGGACTCACAGGCAAGAACCCACTAGGGGTGAGGGGGGAAGTAGAGATAGTTGAAGAATAAATGGAGGAGTGGAAAAGAATGACCGAGAAAGGAAAATAGTAGGGGCTAGACCCAACAGCAAGGCATTGTAAGGCATGTGCTGTGTGCTCAGCAGCAGCAAGAACAACAGCAAGGCATTGTAAGGCATGTGCTGTGTGCTCAGCAGCAGCAAGAAATCAGCACAGCACAACAGCCTGGCTCAGAGTCTTCTCAGCGAACACAACAGAATCTAATTCAGAGAGGTGAGAAATTACTTATATAAGGGAAAATGGATCTGAAAGTAGTGGTAGCAGTCAAGGTTACGTAAGTATAGGGCGGGGATTTGTTAGTGACGTAAGTATCGGGTGGGCTTGCTAGTGACGTAAGTATCGGGTGGGCTTGCTAGTGACGTAAGTGTCGGGTGGGCTTGCTAGTGACGTAAGTGTCGGGTGGGCTTGCTAGTGACGTAAGTGTCGGGTGAGGTGTGGCTAGTGACGTAAGTATCGGGTGGGCTTGCAGACTAAGTGCGTGGTTTAAGTAGTGTCGCGGGTGGGCTTGCTAGTGACGTAAGTGTCGGGGCTTGCTAGTGACGTAAGTAGTCGGCTGAGTGACGTAAGTATCGGGTGGGCTTGCTAGTGACGTAAGGTGTCGGTGGGCTTGCTAGTGACGTGGTGGTGCTGTGACGTAGGTGGGCTTGCTAGTGACGTAAGCGGTGGGCTTGCTAGTGACGTAAGGGATCGGGTGGCTTCTAGTGACGTAAGTCGGGTGGGCTTGCTAGTGACGTAAGCGGGTGGGCTTGCTAGTGACGTAAGCGGGTGGGCTTGCTAGTGACGTAAGCGGTGGCTTAGTGACGTAAGCGGGTGGGCTTGCTAGTGACGTAAGCGGGTGGGCTTGCTAGTGACGTAAGTCTGGTGGGCTTGCTAGTGACGTAAGCGGTGGCTTCTAGTGACGTAGTTGTGGGCTTGCTAGTGACGTAAGCTGGTGGGCTTGCTATGTGACGTAAGCGGTGTCACACTAGCTGGTTGCTATAGATTTATGACGTAGCTGGCTTTGTGAGAACTCTTTGGATAACCTGCTAAAAAATCTGATCTTATTAAGAAGTACGTTTATTTTATACAAATCGTTTTTATCTACAAATTAGATGGTAAGTGCTATTAACTATGCTTTTTTGATGTGCAATATACTTTATAGTTCGAAGTTGATCCACCTTTACGATAATTTTTGCTCTCTTCAGATCATTACGTTCATAAAGCATGTTTGATATAGGGAAGGCATAACGCGCATGGCGAGCGAGCGAAAAAATAATTGAAAAATTCTGAAAATTTAGTTAATGGTATAGCAAAATAGCTTAACTCTCTGGCAATATAATGGTACAAGAATCTATGTCATACTGACGTTCCTACAAGGAATTACAGTCATTTATATCATGTATGGTGACATCGGCGTTAGCAACATGACTGCTCACATCCCGTAATTTTTTTAGGAATTTTTCCGTTTTTTTTTTTTTTTTGCTATTTCTTGTATTATTCTTTCTTATATAATAATTGACGACTTAGCATCGATACGATACAGATACATAGATACAGATACAGATACGATTCTCCTTGTTGACTCTGCCCAGTGCGGTCACAGCAGCTCTGACTTTCGGTTTTCAGTCTCCCTACGATCCCTTTACCTGCTCCACCATGGCTCACCGAGTGAAGATCAAGGCTAAGGACTCTTCAACCACTGATACTTCCAAGCTTGCCCTTGCTACTTCCCTTAAAGCAATTTACAGTTGAAATTCTCAGGAATTTCCACTCTTCATGAAGCCTTCCTTGTCACATTCATCAATGCTGAGGAACCAGAAAAAGTCCTCTCACCACCTGCTATCACGACCCTTGATGATCAAGGCTTTGTTCTCTCAACATCACCATTTATGAGAGCAAAACGATCGGTATTTATGAAGCGACTTGACAAACTCATCACCTCCATGACTACCGACGAAATCAAGCAATCAATTGAAGATCTCAACGATTGGGCTGAATTAGAAGCTGTAATCAAGATCCCCAATGCTGAAAATCACGTTTATCGACGTGAACATGGCTGCCAGAGCTCTCTCTGATGGTCTAGCTGTCTCATACTACTACATCAACCCTGGTCAACTTGAACCTGAACGTTTCAAGCAAATTTCACCTTGCTGGACATGTTTTTCCTACAGTCATTCTACCAACGATTGTCACGTCAAGAACAAGAAGATATGTTCCACCTGTGGGTCTGAAGGTCGATTTCTTCCTGCACCTCCACTACTGTCCTACCTGCACCTCCACTACTGCTCCTACCTGCACCTCCACTACTGCTCCTACCTGCACCTCCACTACTGCTCCTACCTGTACCTCCACTACTGCTCCTACCTGCACCTCCACTACTGCTCCTACCTGTACCTCCACTACTGCTCCTACCTGCACCTCCACTACTGCTCCTACCTGCACCTCCACTACTGCTCCTACCTGTACCTCCACTACTGCTCCTACCTGTACCTCCACTACTGCTCCTACCTGTACCTCCACTCTGCCTACCTGCACCTCCACTACTGCTCCTACCTGCACCTCCACTACTGCTCCTACCTGCACCTCCACTACTGCTCCTACCTGCACCTCCACTACTGCTCCTACCTGTACCTCCACTCTGCTCTACCTGCACTCCACTACTGTCTACCTGCACCTCACTACTGCTCCTACCAGCACCTCCACTACTGCCCTACGTACCCACTACTGCTCCTACCTGCACCTCCACTACTGCTCCTACCTGTACCTCCACTACTGCTCCTACCTGCACCTCCACTACTGCTCCTACCTGTACCTCCACTACTGCTCCTACCTGCACCTCCACTACTGCTCCTACCTGCACCTCCACTACTGCTCCTACCCTGACCTCCACTACTGCTCCTACCTGCACCTCCACTACTGCTCCTACCTGCACCTCCACTACTGCTCCTACCTGTACCTCCACTACTGCTCCTACCTGCACCTCCACTACTGCTCCTACCTGCACCTCCACTACTGCTCCTACCTGCACCTCCACTACTGCTCCTACCTGTACCTCCACTACTGCTCCTACCTGCACCTCCACTACTGCTCCTACCTGCATCAACTGTAAAAGTGATCATCATACTCTGGCAGCCAAATGTCCTGTTCGAAAGGAGATCCTTTCCAAGAAATTAAAGGAAGACCTTAAGAAAACACCAGGCAACTCTCCAACTTATGCTGCAATAGCCAAACTGCAGTCAGCAACCACCAAGATCCTGCAAGCCACTCAGCAGCCTGCACCAGCATCTCCACCACCACCACCTACTGCTCCTCTGCCTGACGACATCTCCACGAAAATTTACTACTGTATAATGTTTGCTCACATGTTCATTTCAGCTAAACCAGGATCCTTCAACACATCGATGAATGAACTTCTTGCCCTCAACAATATGCCAGCATTCAACTTCCCAGCAAGTCCTCCTTCAGCTGATATCTTAAAAATTATTCCAAAAATGGTCAGCTTATCTACACCAGAAGAATTGGACGAATTTCTGCCTAACGATGACACTTCCTCGGCACCAGTCTCCACCAATGAGAGTCCACCTCCACCTCACACCACCACCTCTACCAAGAACCAATCAGCTGCCTCCCTGCCAGTCGAGATACAGCCACTCCCCACCAATAAGACACCATCATCTGATACTGCCACAAACCAATCACCGACCACCTCTACTGTGCTCCCAACTCCACCACCAGGACCTGTAACTCGTTCTGCCTCGGCCCAAGCATACAATCCATCCACTCCTGCTCCTAACACATCTACTGCAACTGTTCCAGACGTTAATGAACAGGTGCAATACTACCCTGGTATTAACTTGATCACCACCAATCAATACCCAGACAAAATGTTTGCCACGGCACTTCTCCAGCGTCTTCAAGAAGGAACTGTCAAGTATACCCTCGACCCTGGCTACACCTGCACCTTACTAAGCTTACTACACATGCTCCAATCAGCAAGCAAACTCCCTTTTGAACTTTCCTGCATCACTAGAAAGAGCTTCAAGTCTCCTGTGAATGGCTCTACAACTACTCAGGCACAAGTCCTCACTACTTCTCCAGACTCCAAGCTCCAGTAATCATCACATCACTGTGCAGTGTGACTGCCTTCTCGACCCTTCCTGCCTGCTCTGCCGCCCTCCTCGCTCCAGTGAGCCAGTACTACCGGCCACCACCTCTCTGCGTCATCGCTTGCAGTACGTCAGTACCACCTGCTCCACAGTGGTTGGGCCACTGATCTTTCATATCCTCATCGCCTCCACCATCCCATCCTTTTCCAGTTTATTTCCATCCTTCCCTTTCCTTCTTCCTTCCCCATCTCGTCGATACTCGGCCATATCGATTCGATTCGATTTAGCATCATATGAGAATGGGCGGAGCTCATACCTAGACTTGCAGCCAATCAGGAACCGTCTGGGAACATTTCCTCTCTAAGGAGGCAGAAATAATACTTTAAATTTAACGCTAATATCAACTCTACGGCTTATTTAAATATCAGAATTGATCTAATATGACATAATAAACATAGTATATACTCTAGAATGAATAAAATACGCCATAATATGGCGAGTGTCTACCAGACATATTGCAAATAAAATTATTTCCCCTTCATATAACATGTTCTTTGGTTTTGAGTAAGAAAAAACGCTATTTTCGAGAGGCTAACTGCACTAAATTACTTGTTTCATAAGGAAAACACTGAAATAAACGGGAAGCCAGCTGGCGTTCGAGGCGATTATCTCGGGAAATAAGTGGCTTACGCGACGGTCTGGAGTTTGAGACTCTCTCACCGCGGTTCGAACCCCACCCGTGGTATAGATTGTTCTT
>WNWK01027862.1:0-25909 GCA_009830355.1 Cherax destructor | reverse complement strand
TTAGAAGTGTAAATGTCACACTGGAGAACACGAGTCTTCTGGGTACAGAATGATTCAAAGTCATTCTGGAGTGTCAGTGGCACACAAGCCTTCTAGAGTGAAACTGAGTGAGCTACATACCTTCTAGAGTGAGACTGAGTGAGCCACATACCTTCTAGAGTGAAACTGAATGAGCCACATACCTTCTAGAGTGAGACTGAGTTAGCCACATACCTTCTAGAGTGAAATTGAGTGAGCCACATGCCTTCTAGAGTGAGACTGAGGGAGCCACATACCTTTTAAAGTGAGACTGAATGAGCCACATACCTTCTAGAGTGAAACTGAGTGAGCCACATACCTTCTAGAGTGAGACTGAATGAGCCACATACCTTCTAGAGTGAAATTGAGTGAGCCACATACCTTCTAGAGTGAGACTGAATGAGCCACATACCTTCTAGAGTGAAACTGAGTGAGCCACATACCTTCTAGAGTGAGACTGAATGAGCCACATACCTTCTAGAGTGAAACTGAGTGAGTCACATACCTTCTAGAGTGAGACTGAATGAGCCACATACCTTCTAGAGTGAAACTGAGTGAGCCACATACCTTCTAGAGTGAGACTGAGTGAGCCACATACCTTCTAGAGTGAAACTGAGTGAGCCACATACCTTCTAGAGTGAGACTGAATGAGCCACATACCTTCTAGAGTGAAACTGAGTGAGTCACATACCTTCTAGAGTGAGACTGAATGAGCCACATACCTTCTAGAGTGAAACTGAGTGAGCCACATACCTTCTAGAGTGAGACTGAGTGAGCCACATACCTTCTAGAGTGAGACTGAGTGAGCCACATACCTTCTAGAGTGAGACTGAATGAGCCACATACCTTCTAGAGTGAAACTGAGTGAGCCACATACCTTCTAGAGTGAGACTGAATGAGCCACATACCTTCTAGAGTGAAACTGAGTGAGCCACATACCTTCTAGAGTGAGACTGAGTGAGCCACATACCTTCTAGAGTGAGACTGAGCCACATACCTTCTTCTGTGTAACAAAATGATCCACGTACTTCCTGGAGAGTGACTGGAATTCCAGCATGTTTAAAGTGTGACAGAGTAGGTGAGTAAACACCATCACGAACGAGAGTTATCCATAAAGATTGTTTTTGTAGTGTGACATTGTAGGTTATAAGCCTTTTGGAGTGTAAAAAAAATAATCCTTAACCATTATAGAGTGAGTTAAAGTTGACCACCTGCCTTCTTGATTGCCTCATAGGAGTGACAGTATTAATTGCATAATTTAAAGCATAGCTTTCATTGTAAGGTCAATGACAATGAGCATTTTGGTGTATGATATTACAGAAAATGTCTTCTGAGTTCTATAGCAGTCTGAGTGTAATGAAGTGGGTTGTTTTATGGTGTGTCGTGGTGGGTTGCAAATTTACGTGTAATTGAGAGATAACTATCAACCTGGTGAGTGATAATTGCGGAAAATAATCTTGTATACCTTACACTGTTAGCTTTCTGAATTATAATGCATTGGGCTTCAAATATACACGTCATCTGGATTGAGATTCATTAGTCTACAAGACTTATTGATATTAAATGGTTGTTTGTCTGTGCTATGTTGTGCATGAAGGACTGGCACTGTAAGTATTCTGAAGTGTTGCAGATTATGGTACAAAGCTCTTGCTGGATGATGGATAGCCCTGCAAACCTCTGGGCAGTGATGAAAGGGACTGCAAACGTTTTTTTGTGATAGATGAGGGTGCATGTTTTATGGTGTAATGAATGCGGCTGCAGGTCTTCTAGTGTGTGCGCTGGATGGTTCTACAATGCTTTTGATGTAGGATAAACGGGTGAACCAGCCATCTGGAATGAAATACAAATGACATGATTGGGTGGGTCTGACAGAGAGGGTCAAAAGATCTCTAAAATGTAAAGAAACCTCTTCTAAATCATCTAGTCTGAAAAATAATACCAAAGAATACTGAATATAACAGAGCTACAAGCTGTCTATAAGGGGCCTGGATATTCTGGAGTGCTATATAAATGATCACAAGATATTTAGTGTGTGTGAAGGTGAGCTATACGCAATCATTAATTTGACTGAGTAGATATCTCACTTTCTGGAGAGTATTGGAGAAAATCTGGAAGCCTTCTGAATAATGGCAAAATGGAATGGAAGTCTTCTAGCTTGTCAAAGTATGGTATGCGATGCTTCTTGTATTTAATAAGTGGGTCCTTGTTGTTTGGAGTGTGAAGGAGACGTCTGAAAGATCTCTGGTGTGTGGTGGAGAGAATTACAAGAGGTCTCATAATAACCAACAACTTTTAGAAGAATACTGCAAGGTATCTGGAGTGTGACCGAGTCTGTTAGCATTCTTGACTGTAATGGAAAGGATCACAAATTCTCTGGAGTGTGACGAAGCGGGTTATGACTCAACTGGAGGTTGATGGAGAGTGTCATAAATCTACCGGAGTGTAATGTTGTTGAATTCGAGCTTTAAGAAGTGAGAGTTTGATCCACTTGTTCAGTACAATTGAGTGGTCCATAAATCATATGGAGCGAACCAGAGTAAGACTCATGACTTCTGGAGTAACTCAGCGGTGGTTATAAAAATTATTCCATTAATGTGCATAATGGGATGTGTGATGCCACCATGGTTGTTTAACATTCTTTATTATGAGGTTGTGCAAGTAGTGAATGCTAGGGTGTTGGATTAAAAGATGAAGCATCTAATACAAAGTGGCATTAATCACAGTTGTCTTTGCCGATGACGCAGTGTTTTTGGGAGATTATGAAGAGAGGTTGCCAAGGTTGGTGGACGAATTTGGGAGCGTATGTAAAGGAAGGAAGTTAGTATTGAACATAGAACAGATCAAAGTGATGAGAGAAACAAGAAATTATCGTCAGTCAGTCGACGTATCTCTCTCCTAGCTTCCTATTTCATGTTGATACAGTTCCCATAGACTCCCAAGGTACGTTCTCCCACGACACTGGTCACTTCCCAAGAACGTAATACATCATCTTCTATCTCCGGTTTCAACAACTTCAAATAACATCAGTTCTGAACTCATAAATTGATAAACAGGAAACATCTGCGGCATTTGAGTATCTTTAGTGTCGAAACTTTTCGCTTGCACAAGAGACTTCTTCAGTCGCATGCAGAAAGCAGTACAATTCTGGAAACAGCAGAAGTAGTTCTGATATTATCAGTCCATCACCCTAGGAAAGAGGTGGTCAGTTTCTCAAGCATAAAGCACAAGCACGCAGCACAACCTACTATACCAGAGTACAATAAAGGTGAGATAGAGCAGGTGAAGTTGATGTGACAGACTAGCATCAGCAATAGAGTTGTAAAAGAAGTCTCCTGTGCCAAGACTGTTGTGTTGCTGTGTCATGTCTGTGCTTGGGCGTGAAGAATGGAAATTTCTGATTCAAGGAACTGAGGATCACAAATGCGGAGAGCACCGAGAAAGAGGAAGATAAGAACACTTTTCTTGACAGAGGAAGCATGATAAGAGAAGTAGTGAATGTACATGCCACTGTGTATAGGCTTGCGGTACACGGAAAAGGCAAAACCTGTGTCTGAGCGGTGGACATGAACATTAAGGAAAGGAAGCAAAGAATTAGATTCCCAATCAGCTTTAAACTTAATGGAAGGGGCAAGATTATTAAGAGCATCAAGAAATGGTTGAAAGAGATTAGAGTCATGAGGCCAAAGAGCAAAGATGTCATCTACATAGCGGAGATAGAGTGAAGGGCGCACATCATTAGAAGGAAGAAGAACAGAGCGACACCGAAGGTTTGAGAATAATATTTGTATGTAGATGACATCTTTGGCCTTTTGCTCATGATTTTTGTCTCTTTCAACCATTTCTTGATGCTCTTAATAATCTTGCCCCTTCCATTAAGTTTAAAGCTGATTGGGAATCTAATTCCTTGCTTCCTTTCCTTGATGTTCATGTCCACCGCTCAGACACAGGTTTTGCCTTTTCCGTGTACCGCAAGCCACAGTGGCATGTACATTCACTACTGTTCTTATCATGCTTCCTCTGTCAAGAAAAGTGTTCTTATCTCCCTCTTTCTCCGTGCTCTCCGCATTTGTCATCGGTGCTGCCACTGTGGTGATCCAACAAACTATTGCTGATCACAAGAGATATTTGCTATGTCTGACCATAACAATGGTTCTTGCCACCATCTTGTCTAATCTTCGGTGAAAGGCAGCTAGTGCATCCTCGTCAGTGTACACATGTCCTCTCTGAAAGAGATAATGTTTTAAAAGGGAGAGTCCGGAGCATCCCTTCGTTTTCTGCCTCTAAATACACTCCCATGTTTATAATATTCCTTGTGACGATTGACATGCATCTTCTCACCTGGACATACACACCACTTCTCACATCTCACCTGGACATACACACCACTTCTCACATCTCACCTGAACATACACACCACTTCTCAGATCTCACCTGGACATACACACCACTTCTCACATCTCACCTGGACATACACACCACTTCTCATATCTCACCTGGACATACACACCACTTCTCATATCTCACCTGGACATACACACCACTTCTCACATCTCACCTGAACATACACTCCACTTCTCACATCTCACCTGGACATACACACCACTTCTCATATCTCACCTGGACATACACACCACTTCTCACATCTCACCTGAACATACACACCACTTCTCACATCTCACCTGAACATACACACCACTTCTCAGATCTCACCTGGACATACACACCACTTCTCATATCTCACCTGGACATACACACCACTTCTCATATCTCACCTGGACATACACACCACTTCTCACATCTCACCTGAACATACACACCACTTCTCACATCTCACCTGGACATACACACCACTTCTCAGATCTCACCTGAACATACACACCACTTCTCAGATCTCACCTGGACATACACACCACTTCTCACATCTCACCTGAACATACACACCACTTCTCAGATCTCACCTGAACATACACACCACTTCTCAGATCTCACCTGGACATACACACCACTTCTCACATCTCACCTGGACATACACACAACTTCTCAGATCTCACCTGAACATACACACCACTTCTCAGATCTCACCTGGACATACACACCACTTCTCACATCTCACCTGGACATACACACCACTTCTCACATCTCACCTGGACATACACACCACTTCTCACATCTCACCTGAACATACACACCACTTCTCAGATCTCACCTGGACATACACACCACTTCTCACATCTCACCTGGACATACACACCACTTCTCACATCTCACCTGGACATACACACCACTTCTCACATCTCACCTGAACATACACACCACTTCTCAGATCTCACCTGAACATACACACCACTTCTCAGATCTCACCTGGACATACACACCACTTCTCACATCTCACCTGGACATACACACAACTTCTAAGATCTCACCTGAACATACACACCACTTCTCAGATCTCACCTGGACATACACACCACTTCTCACATCTCACCTGAACATACACACCACTTCTCAGATCTCACCTGAACATACACACCACTTCTCAGATCTCACCTGAACATACACACAACTTCTCAGATCTCACCTGAACATACACACAACTTCTAAGATCTCACCTGAACATACACACCACTTCTCAGATCTCACCTGAACATACACACAACTTCTAAGATCTCACCTGGACATACACACCACTTCTCACATCTCACAGGCCTTTCTACACATCTCTACAACACTTCCACCACAAAATCAATCTCTTATAATTTATTAACTTTCACTTCATTCTTACCCTGTAATGGTAGTTTCATTGTACCCAAACTCGCTCTAAACTCTCACTATAGCAACTACTAAATGACGATCTGACATATGTCGCCCTTCTAAAAACATGTACATTCAGAAGTCAACCCAGCAGCCTTTTATCTACTAATACATAGTCTAACAAACCACTGTCATCATGCAATATTTTTATCTTGTGTACATATGTTTCTTTCTCATTTTAATCCTCTTCAACGGGGGGTTCTTGACGCGGTGAAGAGGCTCTTGGTCTGAAGAATTAGACCTTTTGGTCTCCTTCCTCAGACCGAACCTAATTACCCCTCAATCCCCCTTTCCTTATCCCATCTTTGCCATCTCCCTTTTTCCTTTTTTCCTCCTCTCCCCATCCCTTCCCTATCCCCTTCCAATTTTCAGCCTTTAGGATTCTTCTCACAGGCACTCTAGTTTCTAGATAGGGAAAGGTACCGGGGTCCATCCCATTCCATTGAGGTCCTTGGTGGTGGTGTAGTTTGCCGTGGTGTAGTTTGCCGTGGTGTAGTCTCCCAAGGGGTGGCTCTGGGTGTCTTTCGGGTGACAGGTGTATCTTTGGAGGCTGTCTTTAGGATTCCAGGGGGTGGTAGCCAAAGGTGGTGTGCTTTGTGGCGGGTGTCCGGCCACCCTCTCTTTTGTCCACCGAGGTGGCTCGGCAGATGAGATGTTGCTATCCCAGATTTCTGGCTTACTGGCATGAAGGTTAGGGTATGGCATGGGTTTCATGCTGCATCTGCACTACTTGCGGTGCTGGGGTCCTCCTGGGCACGGAGGGGGATTTATGGACCTTTCATTCCTCCTAGGAGCTATCCCTCCACATTCCCTCCATTTTTTCGTTTTTTTTCTAAAAATATAGTGACAAATCATGGAGTCCATTTACATGAAACAGCTCCCCCTGGGTCCCTTTCTGCTACTGCACCTTGTTATTTGACCAATCTTCGGACATTTCTCATGCCCTGTACCTCCTGCAGGTGCCGTTTCGTCACCCACTCCAGGTACCAAGGTTCCACCTGACTCCTTTGATACATCTGACCTCCGTACTTCTTCGACCATGCTTCCGGCTTCTCCCTCTATGGTGCAGCGATTTTCGGATCGCCCGTTCTTCCCACGTTGGACAATCTCCAGTCCCACACCTAAATCTTTCTGATCGTAGTATTAGCAAGGCGCTCCTATGCCATGTTGTTAGAGATATATCCTTTCAAGCTCTCAAGAGAGGTGCAAGCATCGTCACGGTACAGAATGTTAGCCAAGCTCACGATCGTTCTCTCCTTACAACCATAGATACTATTCCTGTAATTATTGATAAATATCATTCTCTCAATTCTTGTAGTGGTACTGTCACTCTAATTCATACCATTGTCCAACAGAATTTCCAGACATGTGGGGATGACATTCTGGAACAGCTAGAACTCCAAGATCTCAAAATCCTCAAAGTAGATACTTATGTCCTCCCTGCCCACAGGTGGTGGACATACGTGTCACTTAACATAAGTGTCACTTAACTTTTGACTGCCATGAGCTTCTGTCCTCGGTTTATATTGCAGGACACCGTTTGCAAGTTCGAAAGGTGATCCCTACACCACAACAGTGTAGAAATTGCTGGAGTTTTGGTCATCCAGCAAAATACTGCAGGTCCATGGCTGAATACCCAGTCTGTGGTGCCGACGACAATACCAATACGTCTTATAGTCTACCTCCCTCTTGCCTTAATTGTCGTGAAGCTCACCAATCTTACTCTCGTCGTTGCCAAATTTACTTAAATGAGCGAGAAATCCGTTGTCTCAAAGAGGCAGAAGACTTTACTTATGTTATGGCAGTCTCTCATCTACACCTCCAGGGGAGACTTCCCCGTATTTCTTATTCTCGAGTTACTAAACGTCGCCCTCCTCTGGGGTCCCAACCTCTGTGGTCACCCCTTCCACAGTCACACTTTTCTCTAATTCTTTTGCTGTCCTGGACTCAGAGGTCCCTACGTCGACAATTCATTCTGTTCTCACCCCTGCCTCTTCTCACTCACAAGTTTCTGTGTCTACAAGGCCTCGTACAACACCTCCTCCCAATCGCCCCTCTACTTCTCAGAAGTCCAAAAAATCCCCATTGTTAAAATACCCTTTAATCCCTCTTTCCCTTCTTCTACATTTATACTTTCCAGTCTATACCTGGTTCTTCACCTCTAGCTGGCTCTGTTACGAGTGAGGAGGTTCATCCTCCTCCTCATACAGAACCTTCCTCCCCTTTTCCCTCCCAAGTTTCTTCCTCTTTTACTCCATCCCAGTCGTTTCCTCTCCTGCCCACTACAAAGCTTCTTCTTCAGTTCCCTCTACCCTTTGGTAAATTCCATCGTTACCCCGATCTTTACACCCTCCTCCTTCCATCTTCAATATCGTCCCAAATACAACGTTGTTGTCCTCTGAAACACTTGAAGCTATCTCAGAATATATTGAGGAGACTAGACCATTGATGGACACCGATCCATCTCCTGTTCCTCCTCTACACTCTTCTCAGTCTGCACAAATCCTTTCTTCTCAGCGTCCCAATCCTTCACTGCTTGTGCTTTTTCCGCTGCCTCCTCATGTGGACTTTTCTAACTCTTCTAGTCCTTAGATTCCTCTACCTTCAGATTTCTTGTAGTTTTCTCTTAGTAAATCAGGGTTTATTTATAGTGGAATATCCGCGGACTCAGAGGTAACCACCGAGGTGAGCTTCAGGTGTTGCTCTCCCAGTTTTTCCTTGATTGTGTTTGTTTACAAGAACCCAAATTACTCTCCGCTGTTATCCATCCTATCTCGGGCTGTGATTTATTATATACCTCGGATCCTTTTCCCGATGGAACCTTTAATGAAAGTGCAGTTCTTATAAACATCGGTATTCCCTGCATTACACTGCCCGCATCCGGGCATTATCTATCCCAGATGTTGCATTTTTGGTTTCTTCCTTATCGCCCTGCTTCTGTTATTTGACGATTTTAATGCTCACCATTTCGTTTGGTTGGTCTCACTGTGACTACTGTTGCATTCAGATGGAGGCTTTTCTCCCTTCTCTCCCCCTCCATGTTTTAAATACGGATACTTCCACCCATTTTGATCCTCGTACTCATTCTCTCTCTAGCATCGATCTCTCGGTTTGCTCTTCCTCAACTGTATTAGACTTTACCTGGTCTGTCCTCCCGGACTTGCATGACAGTGATCATTTTCCAATCATCCTTACTTCTCTTACTTCTCCTTCGTATTCACCACCTTCTCGTAGCCCACGCTGGCAATTTGATTGAGCGAATTGAGCGTCAAACTGCTTTTAGTGAGGATCCTTCTTCGTCCTCCATTGATGAGCTTTTACACTTGATCTTGACTCAATGTTGACTGCAGCGGTCACTTTCCGTGTCATCCGTGATGCTAGACACACTTGTTAACGGGATTAAGTTTATACCGTCACTTCGGCTTTCTTTATGAGTGCAGTCTAGAAAAGAGTAGGGAAACTGAGTTGTAAATACTCTCCTACCCGGCTCCTGTTCTTGATGTTGCCACCGAAATTGGTAATAATCTTGTCCGTATCTCTCAGGGGCTCCATCTATGCCCCTCGTTTCTTTCCTCAAAGTCTGCCAGAGAGTTAGAGCCCTTAAACTTTTCTTCTATCATAGAAAAATCTTATAATGTGCCTTTTACAATTCTGGAACTGGAGGCAACACTCTCTGCTTTCCGATCATCAGCAGCTTTGCCTGACGGCATACATATTCGTATGCTACAATATTTAAATCAGTCAGCCCTTGCTGTCCTCTTACGACTCTTTAATCTTATTTGATTACAAGTAGTTCATCCCCAGCTGCAGAAATCTGCCATTGTTCTCCCTTTCCGCAAACCGGGTACTACGGGACATGACGCCTACCACTATCGTCTCATTGCTCTTACCACTGCAGTTTGCAAGGTGATGGAACGTGTAGTAAATAGACGTTTGATGTGGTATTTAGAGACACAAGTCTCTCCACTAGTCAATATGGCTTTCGTAAGGGCCGTTGTACATGACCCAATACTACGCTTGGATACGTATGTTCGTAATGCCTTTGCCAATAACCACTCAGTTATCGCCATCTTTTTTTGACCTTAAGAAGGCATATGACACATCTTGGCCCAGGCCCACTACTTAGGCCTACGAGGTAATCTACCATTTTTCTTTAAGCACTTCTTAACTGAGAGACATTTCGGTATTAGGGTTAATAATATGCTTTCACCGGACTTTGTCCAAGCTGAAGGTGTTCCCCAGGGGTGTGTTGCTATAAATGATCTGGCATCTATTCTTCCATCTAACATTTGCTCATCACTCTACGTTGATGACTTCGCTATAGCTTGTGTAGGCGCTGACTATCACCTCACTGCAGTTTCTCTCCAGCATGCGGTCAATCGTGTTTCCAGTTGGTCAGGTTTCTAGGCCTTCTGTTTGACCGTCGGTTATCCAGAAAACCTCACATTACCTCTCTGAAGGCAACTTGTCATACCCGGCAGAACCTTCTTAAAACCCTCGCTCATATTTCATGGGGGGCTGATCGTAGAACTCTCCTTCGACTACATTCAACCCTAATTTTATCGAAACTCGATTATGGCTACCAGATTTATTCAGCGGCCTCTCCTGCAACTCTCTCTAGCCTTAATCCCATCCATCACCAGGGTTTACGTTTATGCCTGGGTGCTTTTCGCTCTTCACCTGTTGAGAGCCTCTATGCAGAGGCTAATATTCCATTCTTGACCGATCGCCGTGATGCTCATTGCCTTCGCTATTATGTTCCCTCTCATGACCTACGCAATCCTTCCATATATAGGATAGTCACTGATGTTAATAGACATTCTTTATTTGTTCGTCGCCCCTGTTTTCTCCTTCCCTTTTCACTTCGCCTACATTCCCTCTTGTCCTCTCTTCAGTTACCACCTTTCTATGTTCATGTAGCATCTCATTTTTCCCTATTCCCTTGGGAAGTTCCGACGGTTCGTGTCTGTTCTTTCCCACTGTCATGCGCAAAAGCCCAACTGCCTACAGTGGCTTCTCGCTTTTTTTCGTAACCACTTCCGATCTCATTCCTATGCCATCACAGTGTACACCGATGGTTCTAAGTCTTCTGACGGCGTCGGATTCGCAGGAGTGTTTCCGGACAGCGTCGTGCGAGGGCATTTATTATCCTCGGCTAGTATTTTTACGACTGAATTGTTTGCTATTCTTGTAGCACTTATCCGTATTGCATCTATGCCTGTGTCACCATTTGTGGTAGTTTCAGACTCCCTTAGTGCTTTACAGGCCATAAGAAAATTTGATACACCTCACCCCCTAGTTCATCGTATGCAACTTTGGTTACGCCGTATCTCAAGCAAGCACAAAGATATTGTTTTCTGTTGGGTCCCTGGTCATGTTGACGTACAGGGCAATGAACAGGCAGACACTGCTGCGCGGTCAGCAGTACATGACCTTCCAGTTTCATATAGAGGTGTTCCTTTCACAGACTATTTTGTTGTAATTGCTACCCACCTTCGCACCCGTTGGCAACAACGTTGGTCTGATCTGCTACATAACAAATTACATTCTATTAAACCAAGTATAGGTTTTTGGCCTTCTTCTTGTCATCAATGTCGAGGTTGGGAGACTACACTCTCCCTTCGTCGCATCGGCCACACTCGTCTTGCTCACGGGTATCTCATGGAGAGGCGCCGTGTTCCACATTGTGAGTGGAACAGGGCGCTCTATCACCGCTCCACTGCCCTTACTTTACCTTCCCTTCTTGCTGATGGTCTCTCCTTTAACCTAGACTCTCATGTTGATTTTTGACAGCAACTGATTTACTGCACAAACTCTGATGATGAAGCCTCTAGAACTCCTCACTGCTCTTTCTACCTCAATCTCTTGCTACCCTCTACTGCCCACTGCCCCGCTGCCCTCCATGACCTAATAATGTTCCCTCTCTCTCTTGCTACCCAATACCCCTGCACCCTTCCCTGCCCTGCTGCGCTGTATGACCCTTGTAGGTTTAGCGCTTCTTTTTTATTATAATAATAATTCTCATTTTAATAAAACGTATTATCTATAATCAAATCTCTTTCTGTGCATCGTTGAATCAGAGTTCTCATTATCATCTACTACACAAATATTCACTTGACATCTCCCATAATGTCATGTCTCCTCCATACATCTCTCTTCCCCAAGTGTATAAAAAATGATTCTTGAATTTAAACATCTATATTAAGTCTACTCCGTCTCTCATATACACCTGCTTTTATTCCATTTACTCCTCTTCACTGTCATTCTACTCCCTTCAGCTTTGTCTTGCCTAGAGCGAGAATATCTAACTTCTTTTCATTCATAATTAACAGTCAATTCTTCCCATTTATATAACATCTACGTACGTTTAGACAACTTAATATAAAAATTTCCATCTTTTAGCCACGTTTTAAGGCACACAGTGCTGAGGGAGGAAGCATTCTACTCCATTTTCCAATGGAGTTATAAGGAAACAATAGAACGATGGGATGAATGGACAGAGGGGAAGCAGATGACTACATAGAAGGCACACAGAATGTGATAGAATGCTTCATCTAATCCAGTCAACTCTGTCTCTGCTTCACATTCTATGTACTGTCTTCATCTTTCTCCAACTGTGTCTAGTCTAACCTGGGGAGTGTATATGTTCCTCATGCTCCCTCCACTAGTGAGAGAGAGATAGCACAAGAGAGGGTGCTTCCTCCACTATTGAGAGAGAGATAGCACAAGAGAGGGTAATAAAGCTCACAGTATATTATGGTGGCACCGTCAGTTGTTCCTGGGGGCAGAAGTGGGAATCACTCACATGAAATATGAAACAAACATTGCGGAAATATTATAGTGAAGAAAGAAAGTTCAAAATATATTGGAAATGGAATAGTGTAATGAAATTTTAAAGAGAAGTGTTATTCAGAGAAATGGATTTTGAGGAAGCAGCAGCTGAATAACTAGCAGCAGGCTCAGTATCACCTTATAATAATATAATATAATATTTTTATTTACTACAAGTACATGTACGAGGTATACAGGCCTAGCTGACATCAGTGACATAAGTTTACTCTACCCAAAATGAAAACAAGTCAGAATGTTGTGACTGGAACAATACAGCAACAACCCGCTCATAGGAGAGAGAAGTTTATGACAAAGTTTCGGTCCGACTTGGACCATTTATAAAGTCACACTAACACAAAAAGAGTTCTGTTCTGTTTTAGATTCACCAATATAATCTCCCAGCTCGGGCCATTTCCAAGAGGTGGCCCGGCCTTGGCTCCCTGTTGAGGGAGTGTCTCAGACCAATGTCTGCATGGGAGGAGGTACAAGTACCTCCTCATCTTCTGGGATCAACTGTCCCCAGGCCTAGCCCCATTCCCCACCCTCACATGCCTTGGAGAGAGAAGCTTGGCACCTTGGACTGGCACAAACCAGCCCACACTAGGCTTGAAGGGTGTGGCAGCTGCATAGTAGCAGACGATGTCAGGAGGTGCAAAGGCAGCAAGCACTACAAGATCCTTTTGGAGTCACACCCCAGCTTTGGACATTAAGCCCTAGTGCTGGGGAAGCTCTTGTTGTGTGTGATGCTGCTGCTACTACTACACTTGTCCGTTGCACTCCTCTCTGTGCAGAAAAGTGTGAGGGAGCCAGTGTATATAGGCGAGGGGGACAAGGACTAGACCAAGAGAGGAAGAAAAAGCAGTGGTGGTAGTGGTAAGGCTGGCAGTGGAAGTAGTAGTAGTAGTGGTAAGGCTGGTAGTGGAAGCAGTAGCGTTCACCTCCCAGCTCCCGTACTGGAAGGTTGTGTGGAGCTGGCCATCTGGTGGCGCACAAGGAAGTTGACTGATTTTCTACAAGATGGCGACAGGGAACCTCCGGCATATCAACATGGTCTGTGTTGAAGTGTTGAAGGGAGCCGTATAACTGACAAATGTGTCAGTGGTGCTACCTGCAATCCTGAGGGATGCATATGGGATAGCTAATGATGAATTGTATGGGATTGCACTTAACGGAGCATCCCGTATCATTGTGAAATTGGTGATGACTAGTGTCTACAACCGCATTGTTCACAAGTATCAAGAGTCCGCATGCCTGTCAACCCGAGTTTAGAGGTCCAACTCAAGGACGTATCCAAGTATTATACTTGAGTAAAAGTGAAGAATGTGCCATTTGAAGTGGACAATGTTGACATCCGTCATGTGTTCGTTGAGAATGGCATGATACATTCCACGTCAGTTGTCATGGACGACTTCAGAACACAGGTATATGTGACATACACATGTCAACAGCTGACTTGCACACTGTGTGGCTCGTTTGGGCATGTGACAGTGAATTGTGACAGGCGACAGGCTCCTAGACCTGGCATTAGGAAGGAGGTGGAGACGGTGGACGAAGAACGGAGTGTGGAGGCTGAGCAAGAGGTTGTGGGACCATTGCATTGGTGGAGTGACATTGTGGAGGAAGCTGGGGAATCATGCTTGACACTGCCAGCTGACTCACAGTCTACGGAAGTAATGGGGACCGGGGATGAGGGAGTGTCCCTGGACATGGGAATGGACGTGCTGATAAAAGAGATGATTCATGATCTCTTGGGCAGTCCTCTGAATGAAGTCACAGTCAACGGTGGGGAGACAGTGGCGGGAAATGGTGGGGACACTGAAAGTGCAGTGGGCATAAGCCCAGGGCAGTGTGGTTTGATTAGGAGTGAGGTGTCTGTGATTGTGCATAAGGATGAGAGTGATGTAGGCATGGAAGTGGTGGGTGGATCCTGCAAACGGTCGGTGGGGGATTCAGAGGATGACGTCCTCACACCAGCTCAAAAGTCGACTAAGAAGGCCTAGGTTGAGGTGGTGCACAGAGGCAATGGAGGGACAGAAGGGGTTAGGGAAAAGCTGTCCAATGGTAAGAAGGTTGTAAATCACAAAAGAGTAGTGTCAAAACCTCAGAGGCCCAAAGGAAAGCCCCCTTTGTTATTTTCAGTTGTGTGACTTTTAACGTAAATGGCCTCAAGGCCGAGGTAAAGCGGACATGGGTGGGGATGAGATTGCAATGGTATGCTGTTGATGTGGGATTTATACAAGAGCACAACTATAGGTATGGGTGTGACTTGATAATGAATGGTTACAGTGTTTGCTTGGTGTGCTGGAAGATTAAAGGGTGGAGTTGCAATAGTGGTGAAGGAGACGAGTCCTTTTCAGCTGATAGCTTGGAATTAGGGGGGAGGATCGTGAGAGTTGACGGGGTGTGGGGAGGTGTTAGGGTGCGTTTTATAGGAGTGTACATGCCAGCTGATAACAATAGACATGTTAAGGAGGATTTTGTCTGGGATTCTTTGGTATATTATCTAGGTGGGTTGCCGGGTATCACAGTAATGAAAGGGGATTGGAACTGTGTTATTAGGAAGAAGGATGTAGAACCGAGGGGGGTGGGGTATGTGTTGAGGGAATTGAGGGAAACTTTGTGAGGTGGGGGATTGATTGATGTCGTGGGTGGGGGAGGGTGAAATGTGGAGCACACTTTCATCAGAAGAGGTTATGCGGCTCGTTTGGATAGGATATATGTAACAAAGAATGTGGTAGTGGGAAGGATACAAACGTTGGATGTCGGGTTTTCAGACCATAGGGGTGTGATGGTGGATATGGGTTGGGAGGGAGTGATTAGATGGTCTGAAGGATACTGGAAACTTAATGTGAGGTTACTAGAGGGTGATGAAAGGTGATATAGTTTTGAGTAGTGGTGGGAATTATTATGGGAGAAAGGGGAGTGGGATATAGTAGGGTAGTGGGAGATGTGTGTGAAACCGGGTATTCGAGAATATTATAAGGCAAGGGGAAGGGAGGATAATCAATGGAGGTACGGTTTGCAGAAATATCTAGAAGGGGAGTTGAGTAGTTGTTATGAGGGAGGGTTATCTTATCCCGTGGTTGAAATAGGGGATTTGAAAGAGAGATTGAGGGAGTTACAGAATGAAAGGTTTGATGCTGTGAGGATGGAATGGAAGATGTGCTATGGGGGAATCGGCCATCCGCGGGGGGATGACTGTGATGGGATTGGAGGTGAGTGAGGATATGGAAGGGTATGTTAAAGGGCACTTGTTGAGTATGACTGATGCAATGGGCATATATGTGGATAAGTGGTTTGAACATTTGTTGAAGAGGGTTGAGAGTGGAGGGAGAGAGGTGCATGTTGTGGTGGAGGGTATTAAGCGAGTGTTGGGAGAGGAGGATAGAGGAGAACTTGAGAGTGAGATTAGTAAAAATGAGGTGTGGACGGCAGTACAAGGTATGAGTAGACGGAAGATGCCAAGTTTGGATGGTATACCAAGTGATTTTTATCTGATGAATTGGGGGGTTGTGAAAGGAGTTTTGGTACGTCTTTTCAATCGGATGAAAGAGTTAGGGTGTATGGGGGACATGCAGCGCACGGGGGTGGTAGTGCTTGTTAAGAAAGGAGGAGATGGAGCGACGATTCAGGATTACAGAGCGCTATCGATGATGTGTGCTGACTATAAGATATTTATGAGAGTGTTGGGAAATAGGTTAAAAAAGGTCATAGGCAGCATGATAGAGAAGGGACAGTATGGGATCCCTGGGCATAGTATGTATGGGGGACATGGGAGGATTAGGGATTTTATAGAGGACAGAAGGGGTGGGGGAGTCCTGGGCCTGGATTGGGCAGCAGCGTATGATAGTGTGAATAGAGAGATGCTGTGGGAGATAATGTATAGGCAGGGGTTCGGGGAAGAAATAGTTGGATGGGCTGAATCGTTGTATAGGGATGTCAATGTTCGGGTGCAGGTGAATGGCCTAGTTTGTAAGGTGGTATGCATTGGAAAGGGTTTGCGACAGGGGTGCCCTCTGTCACAGATCCTATTTGTGTGCCTGTAAAATCCTTTTTATAGTTTGATCAAGGAAGGGGTGAGGGAAGAGGGTGAGGGGAACGGGTGTGCAACTGGCATAGTACGTTATGTGGATGACACAACTATTTTGGTGGGTGGAGAAGAGGGTCTGGGGAATGTGAGTAGAATAATTAGCATATTTGGGAGAGTGACTGGAATGACAGTTAATGTCGCCAAGTCTAAAATGTTAGAGGTGGGTACGAGGGTGAGGGAGAGGGTTGAGCGAGAAATATGGGTGGGAGGTAGTAAGCCATTTGAAAGTTTGTGGGATCATCTATATGAATGAATCTAGGGTGGCTAGGAGGGTGAATTCTGGTGGAGTTGTGGGGGGAGCGATGCGTAGGATGGGTGGATGGAGGCCAAGAGATTTAGCTTTGCAACAACGTGTAATTGTGGTCAATGTGTTAGTCTATAGTAGGTTGTGGCATGTGGCAGCGGTATTTCCGTTGTTGCAACAGGATGTGAGAGAGTTGGAAAACAGAGCATTGGGGTATATTTGGGGATATGGGAAGTCGTGGTTGAGAAAGGAAGTTGTTAGGCGTCGTGTGGTGTTAGGGCGTTTAGGGCTTATACCAATAGATCTTAGACTGAACTGTGTGTACGTGAAGCAATGTTATGTTAGGCTGGGTGGGATAGGGAGGAGGACGGTGAGTGTAGTGATGAGTGACTTGCAGAAATGGTGGGATGGGAAAGAGCTAAAGTTGTGTGCCGATTTGTTGAGGAGGCTCATAGCAGTTAGGGAGCCAAAGGGGTTAACTGTGAGTATATTAGGAATGGTTGGGGAGGGAGAAGACACTGTGGAGGGAGAGGCTGTGTTTCTGTTGTATGATTGGCAGGGGATATGGATGGGGTTGAGGAAGTTGAGGTTACGGGCGAGAGTTTGGGAGTTGATTTTTCGTTTTTTACATGGGGTGCTGGCATCCTGAGCCTTGTTGTTTAGGATGGGGTTAGTTGCAGGGGCAGGATGCGATAGGTGTGGGCTGGATGATGTGGCCTATCATGCTGAATATTTTTGTGAAAGTTAGGAATCAGTTAGGGTTTGGTTTGGGGGGATAATATGTAAGATAGGGACTCTCTCAACATTGCGGACATTGTGTTTGGACATAGGGGGTGTGGGTGATGATGTGAGGAGAGCACTGATGTATTTGGTAGTAGATTATGTATATGTATCCTGGGGTTTGAGGGAAGTTCAGGGACGGTATAGAATCAGGGACATTGCAGGACAAATGTATAGGACTAAGTGCAGGATTAGGGAGGTTTATGGAAGGAAATGGGATATAGCTTTTCTGGTTTGCTATAGGAGTATGCTTCTTGGGGATTTACTGATGGTTTCAAGTATGATAAGGGGTGGGGGGTCAGAGTGTGTGAATGTGAGTGGGAATTGGGTAGTGATTGAGAGGGGAGGGGGTGGTGAAGGGGGGATATGACGGATGACTATTTCATGTTGACAGACGGAAGACATCTGGGATGTAGTGGGGGATGCGTGTGTGTGGGGGGAGAGGATGTGTGTAAGGGGGAGACTTTGACGTAAACTTTCGACCAGGTAATATCAGTAGGGAAAAAAGGGGGCTTTCTTTTTGGTATTTTGATGGTGCTCGACTGATATAGTGATGGTTATACTGTTATAACACTCAGACACTGTGGATGGCTGCTTTTGTAATGGGGTGAGGATGGGTGCTGAATAATGAACTCCTAGTGAGTACATTGGAAGTTGTCAACACTAGTAACATTAGGATATGGTTTGGCATGTAGCATGGGTGTGGTAGGCTTGCTGATTGGATAATGAATGTATACCCTGCAATACTCGCAAGAGAATATTGTGTGTGCGACCGTATCCTGCCGTTAATTAGGATGCACAGTTCTAGCATTTTTTTTTTTCATATTTTATTTAAAAACATAATAGTATATATAAAAAATAAAAAGCGTCCCATCAGGCATAACACATACAAATATATACATCAGAAATATGATTTGAAACTCATACTGTACAAGGTGACAGTAAATCAAATTAACAATGCCACACATCAAAGAACTATCAAAAATAGCTTAAACAAGAAAGAACTTAACAAAGTTTACTTGGCTAATGACAAAGGCTATTAAACCCAAACACCTGTACACATGACAGACAAAATAACATAAAAGGCCCAAAAAAACACATACTCCCCCCACCCCAACCCTCATGATCAAAACCCCAGTACCCTCATGGCACATAGCTCAGCACATATATAAACTCAAAAAAACAAAGAGATCTTGTCAAAGGATACCAAGATACAATGTCCCCGAAACATGAATACAGATCTCAAAAATATACACCCAAATTGACCAAGCACCAACATATGCTTGCCACAGAAATCTAAAAATAAACCCATGTCCTTGGAACACAAACTCCAAATATTGTACAAACATATAGCTTATTGATCGTTAAAGCCAAAACACCCTTCCACACATACTGGAGTACACCATACAAAACAAACATTGGCACTACCTCAAAGGTGTTCCTACACACACAACACCCCATCCGTAAACTCGAAAATGTTCATGGTATGTTGTCATCCTACCAATTATATACAATGACCAGTAAGCCAAATTTAACAAAACTATACATCAGATTACAAACAAAGGGCTCAAAATTTAATAAAAACACTGAACAAAGTTTACATGTAATAATGACAAATGCATAACGTAACAAAATACACCAATCAAATGACAGAAATGCATAAAAGGCACATGCATATAAGTGCCGCCATGGCACATAGGCCCACACATTTACTACATTACAATAAGCCAAGAGAACATGTCAAGGGACCTACTGTATACAATGACCCTGATAGTAGTAAAACATGTCTCAAAATTTTTAACTCAAAACCCCTACATTACTATGTCCATGCCATCCACACATCTCACGCACCACACACCTTTATCGTAGATCCATCAAAACCAGTAGATCTACGCATACCAAAACACAGAGTATATCTTCTGCCATAAGGCTCAGGCACACATCAAAAACAAGATACAAATGAAAAGTAAACAGTTTCCAAAAGAAAAAAAACTATTACAATGACATCAAACTCTCAAAAGTCAGCCCCAGGGGTTGCACTGAGTTCTCAGACCCACCTACCACTCAGAATCTAGAACCACGTCACATTCACACTTAACGAAACTCTGATAACTAGAGGACTAGCTGTTCACTAGCTCCTCACCCACCCTCCCCGGAAGTCCAGTCCACTCACAGCCCCTTAATTTACAAAATCCCCAATACCCTAATAGTCTGATCCCGGTACCTATCCAAAAAATGCCTCTCCCACCTGTTCCCGAAAATTACTCTATTCTGACATTTTGTCTTATAAAAAAAAACCGCCAGCGCCCGTTTTCGTTCCTCCACTCCCCCCTCCCTCATCATCCATGATATATATACAAAATCTACAACCAAATATAACACCACATTCCTCACCCACCTATCCACCCCTCCCACCTCTATACTAAGCGTTTGCAAAACTGATAAACAACCCCCACCCACCCAACGTAAAACACGCGAAAACCATTCCCTAACCACACCCAGCTGCTCGCAAAAATAAATCGCATGATATATATAGTCTCCTCTGATCCACACTTACCACAATACAGGTTTTCTGTTACCCGTCTATTGTATAAAACAACCTTAGATGGCAAAATACAGTGTAAAAATTTAAAAACCCGTACTCATGGCCTTATACGTATTTGTCGAAAACTATCCCAAATCTTTCGCCAATCATACATTGGCAAAACCTCCACCCCTGCTACGCATTTGCAAAATCTCCAGTGTGCTCACTCTTAAGGATCCTGGCTCCCTTACCTGCATTAAAACACTCAACATAGCCTCACAATCACTTAGATTCTTACCTCCCCACCACCTCCTAACATCCTCATAAACCACCCCAATCCTACCCCTACCCTGACCCCTTAACTTCAAAAAACTGCGTTTAGCATACAGGCTCCTTACCCTCCGCTCCAGAGAAATTAGTCCCAATCCCTTTAATCAAGGGGAGAACGTCACCACATCATGTTTAAGCCACTCACAGCCGAACCCCATATGAACCTTAGAATCTTACTTTGTAAACTACACACATCACGCTGCAACAACGGATAGACAGCTGCCACATGCCATACCATGCTGTAGAGCAGTACATTTGCAACCACCACCCACTGTTGCAGCATGAGTGCACTGTTGCAGCATGACTGCAACCCCCCCAAGCCTCCCAGGACACTCTCCAATACCCTCCCAGAATTAACCTCCCTCGCCTCCCACATATCCCTCATATAAAAGACTCCACAAATCTTCACCTGCCATACCACAGGCCACTCCCCCCTATATCCACCAACCTCCCCTACCCAATTCCCTACTTCCATCAACTTCGACTTTCCCACATTTATGCTCAAACCTATTGCTTTACTGCACACTCTAATAATGGCACATATACCCCTTAACTCCTCCGCCCTACCCACCAACACTGTTGTATCATCCACATACCTTACAATGCCAGGCCCCCCTACGTGAGGGCCCCCCACACATACTCCAATTGATCTATAAAAGGGATCCTATAAACAGGCAAACAGAATCTGCGATAAAGGACACCCTTGCCATAAACCTCGATCCATACCCACTGTTACGCCCACCCTCCCATTAACCTGCACACACGCCTTCACCCCCCAATATAAAGTCCGTGCCCAGTCCACTATTTCTAATCCAAACCCCTGCCAGCGCAAAATACTCAACAACGCCTCCCTTTCAACGCTATCGTAATTAGCCCCCCATTCTAAGGCTAAAACTCTAGAACACCCCCACCCCCTGCCGTTGCTCAATGAAATCCCGAATTCTACCATGGCCCTCGAACATTGTCCTACCCGGAATACCAAATTGTCCCACCCCAATTACTCTATCAATTACTCTTTTAATTCTATTACCTAAAATTTTTGCAAAGACTTTATAATCCCCAAACATCAGTGAGATAGGTCTATAATCCTGCACCTTACGTTTCCCCTGAACTTTGGCACTAGCACCACCACAGCAGTGCTCTGCAGCTCCCCCATGACACCCTTCGTTTTCATCTCATTAAACAAGGTCACCAAAAAGTCCTTCATCACTCCCCAGTTTTGTACATAAAAGTCACTAGGCAATCCATCTAGACCTGGCGACTTCCCCTCCTGCATGCCCGCTAATGCCTCCCATACCTCTAACTCGCGAATATTACCATTTAATAATTCTCTATCACACGTTTCCAACAGATATTGTACACACCTGCCCATAACTCTTAATGCCTCCCCTTGAATACCTCTACTTTTCATGTGCTCCAGATACCAAGCATCCACATACCCACTCATACTTTCCGTCATAACCAGCTCCTGCCCATGAACATAGCCCCTTAATTCTTCCTCAACAGTCAACCCCATCATCTCCATTGCATGTCTCCTCTGTTTCTGCCCCCTAAGGACACAAAACCTCCTCCAACCCCCCCTCACACGGGCACCATCGAAATGATCATTATGCATCTCCCTTAACTGTTCTTTCACTCCTGCAATGTCCTCCACAAGATATCCAGCAAAGCATTCCCCCTCCCCATAACAATCCCTTAACTGCCCCTCCAGGTACCTTATCAAACCATAAGCCAATTGATTTTCCACACGCCCCTATGCACGTAAAATTCCTTGATTTTCCACTTTGCTACTGAGTCCCACCATTGAATGACATCACTCTCCCCATGCCCCTCTTCCCACAACCATGATCACCAGGCAGCAAACAACTCCCTCCCCTCCTCACTCTTCAATAACCGTGCATTTAGCTTCCAAAAACTCTCATAACATCGAGGCAGACCTCCCCATTCCACCTCCACCTGTACACCCCTGTGATAGGAAAAGAAAACATCCAAAATCCCCACCTTCCTAACTGTCACCGCCCTCGTTACATAAATCCTATCTAGCCTGGCAGCATATCTCCCTCTCATAAAAGTGTGCATAACCACCCCCTTCCCCTCATCCCCTACATCTTGAAGGTATACCCCCCTATCAAATTCCTCAACACCACAAAGCAAAACCCTGCACCCAGCAGCTCCACATCTCTTGCTCTTAAGACACAATTCCAATCACCCGCTACAAACGTGACCTCCAACAGTGACCTCAAATGATATACAAGCACATCGTTAATGAAAGTATTCTTAATGCGTGCATCCCCTTCCGCTGGCCCGTACACGCAAACAAACGACACCTTAACCCCCCCATAACCCGTCCACCCTTTCCTGTCCCCCCTCATCTCTATGCTTAACCAAGAACGGGTTAAACTTCTGAATCAGGATTGCTGCACCGGCCCTTTAATCTTTGTGAATGCATTGCCACCTCAATCCTGTTATGCCTCAACACATCTACAAACCAACCACACTTCCTTTCAATCCTTAAACCATTTACATTGATCGTTAAACACTTAAAAGGGAAATATGGGGTTTACCTTTCGATCTCTGAACCATTTATCTAAAGCACGTCCAGGGCCACCTTTAGCTTGACCCCTAGGCACACTCATTCCTTTAGAACCTCCCATTCCATGTGCCGACACCTCTGCCCATGTCTTCTTCCCTGAGCGCTGCCCAGGTGTAAGAACGTCCTCCGAATCAGAAGGAGCCGCCACACGCTTGTGGGTCTTCCCCTCCACCTGCATTGCCTCCTCCAGACTGTCCTCCCTGTGGATCTCCACCTCCACTATTTGGATTTGTGATCGATTTCCCCCCACCTCAAGCGGAGGCTCAACACGATGGACAGCATCCTCCACCTCCGGAGGGAGATCCAAATCGAGGCTGTACTTTTGCCTCTAACTGACTTCCCAAAACGTCTCTCAACACTACATTGATGGATTTTTTCAGCTCTCCACCTTCTGTACTCGAAACATCTTCGTGGTCCGCCTGTGATGTCTCCACCACCTGCGTATCCAAAGTCATAGTCAGACAGTCCCCTGCCAGTTCCACCGACTCGCTAACCTCTACAACACCAGAGGCACAGTGCTCATTTCCCACCTCTGTGGGAAGGGTCTCCTCCTCTTTCCTGAAGAAGTCCTTCACCACCTTAAAGGCTGGACGTGCCCCATGCCGTCGCTCACATTGAGCCGCAGCATGCTCATATGAACCACAAAGGCGACAGGTGCGCCTCTGACCAGCGTATGACACAAAAACTTGAGTTCTTAGTCTGCCAATAATACATAGGACGGTATTGGGTACCGAAGGGTCATCTTAAGTGTGTAGGACCCTTCAGGCAATCCAGCATAGAGTCTCTCAGTCCACTTGCCAACTGTCACCATATGCACAGTCCCATATGCCTCAAAGGCAGCCCGTAGATCTTCCTCAACAGCTTCAAATGGTACATTCTTGACTTTTACCCAGGAATAGAATCGTGAGACATCATGCAAGCATACATCCACAGCCGAGTTGACAGCTAGACACACTTCCTGGTATTTTTCCACCAGGCTTTCATACACCCTAGCCGAGCATCTCTTCACAAATATACGTGTAGCTCCATTGAGGGCCAATCCATATAAATCCGCATTGTTTATGTGATATGTATCTCGTAGAATGGCAGGAAGTAGTACTGAAGCCGCAGATCCATAAACCATGCCACGAAGAAGCTCTATGCATACAGTGTTTATTTGCCTCCTGCCAGCCTGCGCTATGTTTGCGAAAACCAACCGTCGATCTCAGACAGAATAGAGAAGCACAGCGTGTGTCTGCTCACTACCAAGACTGAGCGACATCACGCTGTGCACTACACTGGTTTGTGAAGTAGTGTGGTGAGTTTCAGTTTCGTAGATTATTCCGATAAGGTTAGATGGGATTTTTTTTGTCGTGTTTTTACTGTATAGTTGAGATTTTTTTTATAACAGAATGTAATCTTTAAAAGAAAGAACAGTACTCACCTATTTGTACTCACCTATTTGTGGTTGCAGGGGTCGAGTCATAGCTCCTGGCCCCGCCTCTTCACTGATTGCTACTAGGTCCTCTCTCTCTCTCTCCCTGCTCCACGAGCTTTATCAAACCTAGTCTTAAAACTATGTATGGTTCCTGCCTCCACTATGTCGCTTTCTAAGCTATTCCACTTCCTGACAACTCTATGACTGAAGAAATACTTCCTAACATCCCTTTGACTCATAGGAGTCTTCAACTTCCAATTGTGACCCCTTGTTTCTGTGTCCCCTCTCTGGAACATCTTGTCTCTGTCCACCTTATCTATTCCTCGCAGTATTTTATATGTCGTTATCATGTCTCCCCTAACCCTCCTGTCCTCTAGTGTCGTCAGGCCGATTTCCTTAACCTTTCTTCGTAGGACAATCTCTTAGCTCTGGGACTAGTCTTGTTGCAAACCTTGCACTTTCTCTAATTTCTTGACGTGCTTGACCAGGTGTGGGTTCCAAACTGGTGCTGCATACTCCAGTATGGGCCTGACGTATATGGTATACAGAGTCTTGAATGATTCCTTAGTGAGGTATTGGAACGCTATTCTTAGGTTTGCCAGCCGCCCGTATGCTGCAGCAGTTATCTGATTGATGTGTGCCTCAGGAGATGTGCTCGGTATTATACTCACCCCAAGATCTTTTCTTTGAGTGAGGTTTGCAGTCTTTGGCCACCTAGACTATACTCTGTCTGCGGTCTTCTTTGCCCTTCCCCGATATTCATGACTTTACATTTGGCAGGGTTAAATTCAAGGAGCCACTTACTGGACCAGGCTTGCAGCCTGTCCAGGTCTCTTTGTAGTCCTGCCTGATCCTCGATTGATTTGATTCTTCTCATTAACTTCACATCATCTGCAAATAGTGACACTTCTGAGTCTACCCCTTCCGTTATGTCATTCACATATACCAAAAACAGTACAGGTCCTAGGACTGACCCTTGTGGAACTCCACTCGTCACAGGTGCCCACTCTGACATCTCGTCACGTACCATGACTCGTTGTTGCCTCCCTGTCAGATATTCTCTGATCCATTGCAGTGCTTTTCCTGTTACGTGTGCCTGATCCTCTAGCTTTTGCATTAATCTCTTGTGAGGAACTGTGTCGAACGCCTTCTTGCAGTCCAAAAAATGCAGTCTATCCACCCCTCTCTCTCGTGTCTTACTTCTGTTACCTTGTCATAAAACTCCAGTAGGTTTGTGACACAGGATTTTCCTTCCCTGAAACCGTGCTGGT
>WNWK01027861.1:0-25909 GCA_009830355.1 Cherax destructor | reverse complement strand
AGTCTGATCATTTTCATGCAGTCACTATTTCGGTATAATTTTTATGTAGTTTTTGACAAGTCGATGGAGTTGCCTCTAGTATACGATCATGCAAAGAGTGTAATGCGTCATCGATTTTATCAGGGCTGGCCATCAAGTGATATGGTATCATCATGGCCCAGGTATTCTCTGAATGGGTCAAATCCCAGAGAGTTTGAAATTTTTTGGAGGAGTGGAATCCTAAACGGTGATGCCTGCAGAGTGATGATAACTGTGATGTGATCGGAACCCACATCGCCACCAGGGAGACCCTGCAGTGGTAGAGGTCACAATCTCTATTGGTCAAGACTATGTCAGGTGTCCCTGTCGTGGCCTACAAATGTTTTAAAAGGGTCCTTGAAAGGAGAGGTGTCTTGTTGACATGATATTAAATAACTGATTTCCTTTAAGTCACCTCGTTGATTTCCGACTCCACAGTTGAAAAGTGCGTGATGGGCTTTAAAATACCAGCTGGGAGAGTGGGAACATTTCTACTAAGTAACCCATGCAGGGGATAGAGCATATAGACTGCCGGGGGGGAAATAGGCAGTGCAACTATTAACGGACCATATGAGGTCGTCAGTTCTACAGCAAGAATTTTGTTCTCGTCAAAATGTATGGGGCGAAATGCATGCCCTATTTTAACTAAGATGGCCACTCCACTGAAGGGCCCTCTTGATTTCTCTATAGTATAATACCCACGTAACTTAATATGTTGGTTTTCCCCTTACAGCTGTCTCATTTAGGAGGAATATATCAGGTTATGGTTACACAATTCAACCTCAAGGAGGAAACGGTTGTTAAAGAAATGTTTGATATTAACTTGTACGATTTTTATTCCCATTATTTCTTGTTGATTCGCAGACTTCTTCTGGACCTTCACAGTCCGTCCCACTAGCAGAGTGTTTGCTCGGCCCAATTTTCAATGCTGCCCAAGGGGTGAGCTTTGACAATTCTGCCCACTCATGCGCGAGTCCCACTCAAATCCAACCCCTCTCACTCATGATGAGTGGGTGGAATTGTCAAGGCTTGTTTCTTGGGTGGCATTGAAGGTTGGGTTGAGCAAGTGTTCTGTTGGTGGGACGGGTTGTGGGGGACCTGCCTAGTATGGGCCAACGGGCCTGCTGCAGTGTTCCTCCTTTCTTATGTTCTTATGTTCCTCTTCACAGAGTCGTGCGATGTTACGCTACTGTGAGGTGTTGTCTTTGTTAGTGTGATGTGACTGTGAGGTGCAGTCTTGCCCCTTATATAAGCCTTCTTGTCATGTTTCCTTTTATAGTTCTTTGATAATGTGAGTAGTCACGAAAGCGCTTGGAATTCTTCTATTTTTCATAGTGGTTTCTTGCATATATATATATATATATATATATATATATATATATATATATATATATATATATATATATATATATATATATATGTATGTGTATGTATGTATATGTGTATATGTATATATATATATATATATATATATATATATATATATATATATATATATATATATATATATATATATATGTATATGTGTATATACATATATACATATGTATGTATATATATATATATATATATATATATATATATATATGTCGTGCCGATTAGGTAAAACTGGTCAATTAGCAGAACTCATCTAAAATTAAGTCCTTTCAAAATTTTCTCTTATACGTTTAAAGATATATTTTTTCATTTATGTTAATGTAAGAATTTATAATTTTGTACAAGAGAAACTTTGAAAACCTACCTAACCTTATTACAACAAGCGCAATTTAATTTAGCCTAACCCAACTAAATATATTTTAGATACGTTAACATTAATTTAATAATAAACAAACACAATGAAATATATTTTTCGTTATGTTCAGAATGATTTTGGCGAAATTATTGCATACACAAATTTTCACTTGTCTTATATGGCAAGGTGAGCGTTGCTATTTAAGCCAAAATCGCAAGTTTTACCTAATCGGCACGACATATATGTCGTGCCGATTAGGTAAAACTTTACAACGCTCACCTTGCCATATAAGACAAGTGAAAATTTGTGTATGCAATAATTTCGCCAAAATCATTCTGACATAACGAAAAAATATATTTCATTGTTTTGTTTATTATTAAATTAATGTTAACGTATCTAAAATATATTTAGTGGGTTAGCTAAATTAAATTGCACTTGTTGTAATAGGTTAGTAGGTTTTCAAAGTTTCTCTTGGTACAAATTATAATTTTTACACTAACATAAATTAAAAATATATCTGTAAACGATAAGAGAAAATTTTAGAAAGACTTAATTTTAAATGAGTTCTTGCTAATTGACCAGTTTTACTAATCGGCAGACATTTTATATATATATATATATATATATATATATATATATATATATATATATATATATATATATATATATATATATATATATATATATATATATATATATATACGTGTAGTCTACCTGGAGGGTGTTCCGAGGATCAACGAACCCGAGGCTCTGTCCACGACCAGGCTTCCCAGTGGATCAGGGCCTTATCAACCGGGCTGTTACTGTTGGCCGCACGTAGTCCAACGTCCGAACCACAGCCCGGCTGATCCGGCACCGACTTTAAGTATCTGTCCAGCTCCTCGTGAAGGCAGCCAGGGGTCTATTGGTAATTCCCCTTATGCATGATAGGAGGTATTTGGGGATATTTTGCTCCACCTGCCAAGTCTTTTACTTTCGTATGGAGTGTTTTCTGTGTGCAGATTAGGAACCATTCCTTCTAGGAGTTTCCAAGTTTTCAGTGCCCTGGTGATGGACCAGGTGCTTCGGCTCCTTCAGTGCCCTGGTGATGGACCAGGTGCTTCGGCTCCTTCAGTGCCCTGGTGATGGACCAGGTGCTTCGGCTCCTTCAGTGCCCTGGTGATGGACCAGGTGCTTCGGCTCCTTCAGTGCCCTGGTGATGGACCGGGTGCTTCGGCTCCTTCAGTGCCCTGGTGATGGACCAGGTGCTTCGGCTCCTTCAGGTCCCTGGTGATGGACCAGGTGCTTCGGCTCCTTCAGGTCCCTGGTGATGGACCAGGTGCTTCGGCTCCTTCAGTGCCCTGGTGATGGACCAGGTGCTTCGGCTCCTTCAGTGCCCTGGTGATGGACCAGGTGCTTTGGCTCCTTCAGTGCCCTGGTGATGGACCGGGTGCTTCGGCTCCTTCAGTGCCCTGGTGATGGACCAGGTGCTTTGGCTCCTTCAGTGCCCTGGTGATGGACCGGGTGCTTCAGCTCCTTCAGTTCGCTCTTTGGTAGTGCCCTGATTATCGGAGCTTGTTCCATGGATGGAGTAGAAGTTGGGTTGGAAAGGTGTTTTTGTTTGTGGGATTGGTTTAGGGTTTGAGGGGGACCTGCCTAGTGTGGGCAGGTTGGCCTGCTGCAGTGTTACTTCCTTCTGTAATATTATGAGAGAGGGGTTAGATTTGAGCGGGACTTGGAGGGCTGTGAAGGCTTGAGGGTTGTGAAGGTTGCTTGGGTGCCGCTGGGGATGGGATGGGCAAATATTTTTGTTCGTGGGTTGGTTTTGACATGGACCTGCCTAGTGTGGGCCAGTAGGCCTGTTGCAGTGTTCCTCCTTTCTTATGTTCTTATGTCAAGACTATGTCAGGTGTCCCTGGTCGGTGGCCTACAAATGTTTTAAAAAAGGGTCCTTGAAAGGAGAGGTGTCTTGTTGACATGATATTAAATAACTGATTTCCTTTTAAGTCACCTCGTTGATTTCCGACTCCACAGTTGAAAAGTGCAGGATGATGGGCATTAAAATCACCAGCTAGGAGAGTGGGAACATTTCTACTAAGTAACCCATGCAGGGGGATAGAGGCTATGTATGACTGCCGAGGAGGGAAATAGGCAGTTGCAACTATTAACGGACCATATGAGGTCGTCAGTTCTACAGCAAGAATTTTGTTCTCGTCAAAATGTATGGGGCGAAATGCATGCCCTATTTTAACTAAGATGGCCACTCCACTGAAGGGCCCTCTTGATTTCTCTATAGTATAATACCCACGTAACTTAATATGTTGGTCTTCCCTTACAGCTGTCTCATTTAGGAGGAATATATCAGGGTTATGGTTACACAATTCAACCTCAAGGAGGAAACGGTTGTTAAAGAAATGTTTGATATTAACTTGTACGATTTTTATTCCCATTATTTCTTGTTGATTCGCAGACTTCTTCTGGACTTAGGAACGGCTCCGGAATTTCGAGTGCTAGTTCCATCCGAGTTCTGACCTCAAAGGACTGCGGGGAGGAGACATAGGATGACCCAAAGAAGAGTTCATCATGTCATTAGAAATATCATGTGGAGGTACTTGTAATACAGGGTCAGCTTCAGTAGCGGTAGTTTGAGCACCAATGACTGGTACAGTTACATGGTTGGATCTTAGTGAAGTAGGCCGAGTTGATACTGGATCTACCATTGCAGTCGGGGTGAAAGTGAAGGAAGCAGGTTGCTCATGTGTGGTAGTAGTGGAAGGCACATACGTCCTTTCTTGAGGAGGTTGGTCAATAATCAAATGTATATTATTTGGGATAATTATGGGATTAAACCCATTGGCCACTAACAAGTCATTGAATATGGAGGAACAGAGTTTAACATTGCTTCCATCAATCTCCTTGGCCAGCATGAAAAGAAGAGGACCTCTCTCTTCCACAGAGGATCCAGTTTTAGGTAGTGGTGTTGACCCTGGAAATTGAGACACAATAGGAGAATGGGGTACTTCAGGAGGGGCAGTAGTCCAAACATTGGAACTGGCAGAGGTGGCTGGAGGAGGCCCACCATATCCAGGGAGGTTTGGAAATGATGCTTGAGACATTGTTGGTGGTGTTTGAGTAGCGGGTTTTGCAGAAGTTGCCTGTTTCTTGGCCTCTAGAATTTTCTGAATTGTATCTTTCCTAGCAGGACAGTTTGGGGAAACATCATGATGTTTCCCATGGCAAAGGACACACTTGGGGTTATTTTTATTATTACAAACCTTGAAAAGATGCTCACCAGAGCATATACTGCAAAGAGGTGTTTGTCTGCCACATTTGTTTGAAGAATGTCCAAACTCATAGCATTTAAAACATTTTATAACATGGACATATCTCTCATCTGCAGTTTGCAGGATTAATTTTAGTGAGTATAGATTGCTGGGAGGCTTGGAAAATTTGTACGCCTTGAGCACTGTAATTTCCGGGTTCTCGCTATTAAGGTCTGCAATGAGTTGTTCTGGAGAGCAGTCGCGCAAAAAACTATTTATCCTTGCTACAAAGACAGTTCTTTGAGCTTGATAACTCTCTGGAGGAATGGGGATAACTCCCAGAGTCTGTAATTTGTCAACAACATCAGGCTTGAGTAGCTGAAGTAGTTCTTCCTCAGAAGAGAGAAGCAGTACTGCACCAGTGTCAGTAGTAAAAAGATCAACTGGTGCAACCGTGAAATTAGAGCAAATACATTGCAATATTTCTTGCTTAGATTTCAGGTTGTCTGGAACCCGTATCCTCACTCGTATTCGTGTCATGATGCCTGGGAAGGTACATCACACACACCAAAATTGTCTTAAAAAAGTAAAACTTTCCTGTGTGGCAGTCCTAAACATCATAAGTCAGCGACTTATGAAGGTCAGCCTAAGCAGCCTACCCTCGAGCAGTGAGGGGACAGCCTACCCTCGAGCAGTGAGGGGACAGCCACCCTCGAGCAGTGAGGGGACAGCCTACCCTCGAGCAGTGAGGGGGACAGCCACCCTCGAGCAGTGGGGACAGCCTACCTCGAGCAGTGAGGGGGACAGCCTACCCTCGAGCAGTGAGGGGGACAGCCTACCTCGAGCAGTGAGGGGGACAGCCTACCCTCGAGCAGTGAGGGGGACAGCCTACCCTGAGCAGTGAGGGGACAGCCTACCCTCGAGCAGTGAGGGGGACAGCCTACCCTCGAGCAGTGAGGGGGACAGCCTACCCTCGAGCAGTGAGGGGGACAGCCTACCCTCGAGCAGTGAGGGGGACAGCCTACCCTCGAGCAGTGAGGGGGACAGCCTACCCTCGAGCAGTGAGGGGGACAGCCTACCCTCGAGCAGTGAGGGACAGCCTACCCTCGAGCAGTGAGGGGGACAGGGCCCAAGACAAAGATCGGCCGGATTTTAAAAAACCTCACGGGCTACCGGATGGTCAAACTGTCTTGTGTTAACTCACCAAAGGCGAAGTTGCCGAAAGAGAAGAAGATAGAAAAGTCAGAAGGATAGCAGTGTAAAGTGTGTGTGTATGGGCCAGTGTAAATGTTCAGGTGGGGTGAGGGGAGGAGAGGGGGGAACAAGCAAGCTTATCACCGCCTTACTCTCTTGAAGGGATGGTGCTCTTGAAGGGATGGTGCTCTTGAAGGGATGGGGCTCTTGAAGGGATGGTGCTCTTGAAGGGATGGGGCTCGAAGTGACAGCAAGCAAGTTTTCCTCTCAGCTCTGATCAAGAATTACTCAGGATAACCCAAAAACAGCTTGGGAATCAGTGTTCAGAGCAGGAGCGCAGACGACGACCTCTCTCGACGGCGGCAGCGTGAAGACTCCGAGTGTGTCTGTGTCATATGAGTTTGTGTGTCTGTCAGTGTGTCTATCAGCCCTCCGCTTTATCACTGGGACCAGATTCAGAGACAGAATCAGAATGGAAGACCTGCATACACAACAGGAAATCGCTGCAATTAATGCCAGGATAGACAAACTAACGAAGAGACAGCTATATGACATGCAAGAACTCTATGTACCAGATAGAGAAAACCCCACTCAACCAGTAAACACTACCGACTATGTCATCAACACACCTCCCCACCGAACCCAAAGAATGACTCTGCAACAAAGAGTTAGACGTTTCATTCACAAGGACAACTTCCCACGACCAAGAATCCTGTGTGACCTCCCCGTTGAACCAGAAGAGTGGATACCACCAGACCCATTCTACGTCCAACAACGAAGATAAATACACCCCATCTATGGGTGACCTATTTTTATCAAACTACATCTTACAACTAACCTTGTAACACTCACGATCTTCCTACTATAGGACACCACCTCAGAAACTGCTTGACCAGCTCCGGGCTAGACACCAACAACATCAAAAGCCCAGCAACTACCACCTGTTGCAGCAGCCTTGTCTCCGACCTCAAAAAAAAAAAAAGCAATTGCAAATCGTATGCATTCTTCCAACTCAGTAGCATGCTGATACAGCTGTATATCTGTGTGCTTCTGATGGGCAGGAGGCATTCCCACCTCATAAAAATAACTTATGAATAACTCTACATACACACACACTTATTAAATTGTGCCAAAGTGATTAGGCCACTTACCTTTATAACCCCCACCTCCCCCTTCCCCCTCCCAACCATTTCCCAAATTTCCATCCTTACCAATTCTTCTTCCTTCCCCATCTTACCATCGCTCAGGTCAAATCAAGTTCAAGTTTGTTTTAATAGACCATAATTTTTAAAGGGGTGGACCGGTAAGCCAGCGGAAGGCCTCGGTCAGATGACCAAAAGCTCCAATGGCGGGTCATCATCAGACTAAGACTCGCGTCAGGAAACACCTGTCCTGTGTCCTGATGAACCTACCCTTTTTTGTTTACAATATAAATAACTATAGAAACTAGACTCACGAAATCGTAATGACACGATCACAAACCATACCACGGGTGTAGTTCGAACCCGCGGTCAAAGTCTGAAGTTTTGAGACTCTCTGACCATGGGTTCGAACCCCACCCGTGGTATGGTTTATAGAAACTAGTTTTTAGAAACCCTTGTTATTATAACAATGGGCGAACAGGGACAGGGACAACTGGTATTGTTTCTTCCAGCCGTACCGGAGGAGATTCGAATTCTGGATCTCAGTGTGTAAGCAAGTCACAGTTTATATACAAGTATTCATCCACTGGCATTACAACAGGTAACTGATATATGTACATATATAATACTAATAAATACAATTCAAACACAATGGTAATAAGTCACTTTGTCTGACTTTTTATGGATCCAGTATAATGGGGAACATATTACTGCAGTATCTTCAGTGAATTATGTGATAATTCCCTTTGATGGAGGCATGTCAGGAGAATTACCAGTGAAGAGTGTAAGAAACAGTCACAATACCGTGACTGGAACAATAACCAGCACTTTGGAGCATTCACAAGTCACACTGACAGAAGAGAGTTCAGGTAGGTTTGCCAGGACGGGTCCTGGCCTGGATCTTCTCCATGTAGCGGTAAGATTGTTTCATAAACATACATGTTCAAATACACATAGGCATACAAATAGACAGATTTACCTTGTAAGGAGGTTATTAGTAGAATATACATAATAGAGGTTCAGACAAGTACGTGCGAGGTCCCAGACCAACAAAATGTGATCAGTCATGAGGGAGCCTTCACCAAATTCATCTTCAATAACAATAACATAAGAGGGGATCAAGTATGATAAAACTGTTAAGATAGCATAAGCAACAAGGATCCAAACATATGTCTAGAACAAATTAACACTGTGGCCCTCGAGGTGTGCTGCAGGCATATTCCTTTAAAGAAAAGGAAGATAAGATGTAAACTAGAAAGAGAACGGTGCTCCCTATAGAGGCGAAGACAAAGAATAACAGAGCGGCTAAAAGAGGCCAATATGTCTGTAATACGAAGGGAGGCACTGGTCAGAGAAATAGAAAACATCGAACTAAAGCTAAAGGAATCTTACAGTAGTCAAAAAACACTGGAAGAACTAAAAGCCATAAATGAAATTGAAAGAAACCCAAAATATTTTTTTTCTTATATGAAATCAAAGTCGAGAACAATATCCAGTATTAGGCCCATACTTAGACAAGATGGGTCATACACAGAAGACAGCAAGGAAATGAGTGAGCTACTCAAGTCCCAATATGACTCGATTTTTAGTGAGTCGCTTACCAGAGTGAGAGTCAAGGACCTAAATTAATTTTTTATGAGCGAGACAGAATTTTGTAGTCTCAAACTTATCTGATATTATCCTGACGCCAAATGACTTCGAAGAGGTGATAAATGACATGCCCATGCACTCTGTCCCTGGCCCAGACTCATGGAACTCCGTATTCATCAAGAACTGCAAGAAGGGGCTTCTTGCAGTTCTTGATGAATGTGTTTTTTACATCCTGTGGAGAGGGAGCATGGACACAGGGATCGTCCCACAGCTGCTAAAAACAACAGACATAACCCCACTCCACAAAGGGCAGTAAAACAATAGCAAAGAACTACAGGCTGATAGTGTTAACATCCCGTTTCATAAATATCTTTGAAAGGGTTCTAAGAAGCAAGATCGCCACCCATCTACATGGTGAACATGACAACAGGTGTAAGGAAACACGTCGAAATGTTTCTACCCACCGGGAATCAAACCCGAGCCTTCTGTGTGTGAAGCGAGAGCTCTAGCCACCAGGCCATGCCTCCCAAGCATGTACACATCATGCACATCCATTGAGTCTACGCATTCCTCCTGCCTCTCAAAACGCTGCTGTGCTTTCCTTGGACAATCCACCGCTACGTGATCATAAGCACCACACATACGACACGTCCTCCTCTGACTATACGTAAGGTACACCTGCGTCCTGAAAGCAGGCATAGCAACATACGACAGAATAGGCGTTCGAATGGTCATCTTCATCGAGTAGGAGCCCTCCATTAGCCCCTCACCACTTTCCTACATTTGCTGCGTGTACGACTCCATAGGCATTAGATCCACAGGATCCACTTCAAAAGGGATGTTACGCACTTGGATCCACGTATAAGTGCACAAAACGTCCATCAATAGTACTTCCATGGTAGAATTGACAGCATAAACTTGGTCCTGATGCATGTCAACCAGGCGTTCGTACTCCTTAGTCGATGATAACTTCACAAAAACTCGGCTCATGCCATTAAGAGCTAATCCATACAGATCACCAATGACTATCTTGTAAACATCTTGCAGGATCATAGGCAGAATCATAGACACAATCGCTAGCTGCAGAACCCCCTTCACCAATTCCAGACAAACGGTGTTGATGCGTCTCCTTCCGGAAGTCGCCATGTTGGTGAAAATAAAAGTGTCACACCTCGCCCCCAGAAGGCAGAGCACCAGCGTCCACTCAGTATGAGTGCTGGGCGCGGAAAAAAATGGTCTTTACCTGGGAAGGAAGGTTGTTGATGTGTGGCTGCATTGTATATTCATATTATTTTCAAGTTTAGTTTTCCTGAAATGACCTATTTAGGTCTTACGTAAATAAAGTGTAACAAAATTTTTAGAACTGTGTATCTTGTGGATGGGAGTATCATGTGCTATGTCAATGATGTGCAAGTTTATTCAGGTATACACAAATACAGTTACGTAGATCATCATACATAACATATGTGTGGAGAACCTGAGATAACCCAAAAAATGTCAGAGTGACTTATTTCCATATTGTGTTTGAATTGCATTTAGTAGTATTATATATGTATATCAGTTACTTGTTGTAATGCAACTGGATGAATACTTGTATATAAACTGTGACTTGCTTACACACTGAGGTCCAGAATTCGAATCTCAACCGGTACGGCTGGAAAACATTAGGGACGTGTTTCCATACGACACCTGTTGTCCCTGTCCCTGTTGTGGAGAAAATTCTCCAAAGGAGGGGGGTATGCGCCCTTACTACTCTTGTTAAGGGCCCTCACCCTTTCCTCCCTTAGGAAAGGGCCAGAGGATGCGCGTCTGGCTGAAAAACAATTTAATTCAAGCCAGATGTACTGACTACAGTGTGTCACAAATTGTGCTGACCACAGCACCACGAGGCACCTCGTAGCTGCACAAGGCAGCATGAGGCGATCAGATTGAATTTGGCCACCGCAAGAACGGGTCATACGACACGAGGGGTCAAGCGGCACGAAGCGACGTAACTCAACATAGACATTAGTCGTACGCGTCCGTTATTCTAATTTAATCTTCACTAACGTCGGGAAATAAGATAAGAACTCTGTTCCAGGCGTTTAGTGAATAACATCAACATCGCAGTATATTCAGAAGTGTGCGCAGCTTCTTACTGCAAAAAGACAAACGTAGAGACAATCGCAAGTGAATTCCATCGAAACAAGACGGTGACTTCAGCGGCATTCTACAATCAAGACAGCATTTCCGCCGTATATGGTGGAGCCAACACCATCGCTCAAAGTTAAACGAGCAAGGTATGAATTTTATGTTCTTTTCAAACAGGGGACTGCACAGTTCTTGTAGTCAAGAACATCAAAATTTACCTATTGACGCGGTTATGCGTGGACTTTTAAGTCCAAAACAGTGAGTAAAACGCCTTTCAGTCCATCTAAGATTGAAATATGGGCATATGCTCCTTTGGGGCAATAACTCACACATTGATGTTTATCTTACAGCCCTGTGGAGTGTGAGGCCATAGATGTTCCTTTGCAGGAGTTGGGGATGGCTGCGACTTCTGGGATTCATCAATAAGCTAAGTTTAAAAGTCCATTTTTATCGTAGGAGCTCATACCTCCATACCTGTTCACCCATCAGTTTAAAATGGGTACCTGGGAGTTCGTCGACTGGTGTGGGTTGCATCTTGGGACACTTACCTAATTTGCCCGAAATGTTCAACATAAGAAGCGGCTTTCTATATACGTAGTAGTATGTCACTGACGTCAGCTGCACCTGTATACCATGGACATGTACTTGTAGTATACATAGCTGAGTCGCTTACAGATGCACAAGAGTTTTATTTTATGAGATTCAGGTGATTGATTTCATTAGATTCGTCGGTACTGCCAGATGGTGACCCGGCCTTGACTCCCAGGGATGGGTGTCTTGAGGGATGGCTATGTCTTGATGGGCAGCGATGGCTCCCAGGAATGGGAGTGTCTTGGGGGCACGTCAGCGGTGAGCAGTTGACAATGCAAGAACAGCTTGGTGAGGCTGCAACAGCAGGCAAGTCCGGGAAGGCCAGGAAAGCAGTGATAACAGGATTGATTGGGGCCACACCCCATCTTTAGCTAAAGAGCAAAGTGCTGGGGAACTTAGCTTCTCAGTGATTGGTCAGTGGGAAACTTGCATGGAACTGGTCAGGTGAACTATTCTGAAGTGCTCTGAACTTCTTCTTGGAGATGATGTCGACTGCAAACGGAATTGTGGTGTTTTGTAGGTGCTGTGAGACGAATTGGAGTGCTTGTTCTAGATTGTAGAACTTAACAGTTCGTTGCTCAAGTCGGTAGTGGACGTCTTGCGCTAGCATTGTGTTCCTGTATTGGTCGATGGTGAAAAAGTAGATACCAGGTGTATCGAGGTATGTAGCTTCAATATCAGTCTCTGGAGGAGGTGGATGGCAGGTTATTCAGGAAATTCGTGAGATTGATTTTTTCAGCCAAAAATTTAGCTCTCTTAGCTGGTGGGAGCTGCTAGATTTGAATTAGCCGAGTTGGGACGGCCGAGGCCTCTGATTGGTGCATTGCAGTGGTAGAGAAAGATACTGGTGGTCTCTCATTGGTGGGATTAGTCGGCACCTCTTCAGTCTCTGATTGATCGGATGGACATGGAGAGAGATCATTCGTTGATATATATAGGACATAGCAGAAGAGACATCTGTGTTAGTTTACGCACAGATTAGTGTCGTTTCTCATGATCGTTGGACAGTGTTCAGTGCGTCAGAGTCATGAGCCACGTGAGGGTGGCTAAGGGCTCCGTCCAGGGACCTGAGCCTCACAGCTCCGAGCCCCGTGTGGGCGGCTGTGAGGTCACGGTCAGCAGCTCTGTTGCTGGTTTAGTCCTCACACCTACAGTCACCATGTCAGGCACAGGAGAGCGGCCTAAGCGTTTATTGGAATGCGAGGACAAGTCAGAGGACGACGTGGGGCCGATGGGAGCCCCCATCAAGAAGGCCAAGGATGCTGTGGAGACTGCTGTATCTGCCGATCTGCCACTAGTTCAGCCGGTATAAGCTACCCAAGAAGACTTGGTCCCCCAGATGAACATAGGGGTCATGGGAGGCTGGGCTCCTCAACTGGCGGGGTTGGAGCCCGACCAGGTACCCACCCCAGTTGCATCAGCCACCACAGAGGATGGGGAATGGCTGACTCCTTGTGGAAGAAAGAATTCCCGCTCTGCTCGGACACATGCAACCATGGCCTTCAACAAATTCAAGGTTCCCGATTACAGGTTTGTGAGGTATCTGGAGGGCATCCCCCACCTCCAGCTCCGCTGCAAGTTCACTCTCAGGAACGAGATTTTGGTCGTTCCTCGGGACGAGGACTCATACGAGGCATTAAAGGGGCTGGTTGTGACACATCCCAGCATGGTGGAACTGATTGCTTCGAAGAAAGTATAAAAGGGGGTGCTCTTACATGTCCCTGTGCCCCTTCCATTAGACCCCATTTTGGAACTGCCCAGTATTGTCAAGGCAGAGCAACTCACTGCAAAGGTGAACAAGGTACCCACCCGATAGGTGCTGATACACCACAAAGGCCCACTCCCCATGCACCTGGACCTTGGGGTCTGGGGAAGGTTCAAGACCCAGCCATACCTGACAGGCCCACTGCAGTGCTTCAACTGTCAGGGGTTCAATCACATTGCAGCCACCTGCCAGCGAGCGAAGATGTGTGGAGTGTGCAGCAAGGCACAGGACTCGAAGGACTGCCTTGCACTCCTCAAACAACCGACCAGCGAGACCTCTCGTCCGGAGCCCAAGTGTACCAACTGCTCAAAGAGGCACCATGCCTGGAACCAAAGCTGTCCTGTGATGGTGCAGCAAGTTCCCGGTCCTGGGCTCCCAGCAGAGGCATCAGGGGGTAGTCAATGGCTTGCAGCTGCACGGCCAACAGCAGGGCCAGCCAGCAAGATGGCCGAGAAGACAGAGTCAATGGGAAAAGCGGTCACTGGCCAGGAACACTGCCCAGTAGGCCCCTGCTGAGCACCGTCTATCCACGCCATCTCACCAGCATGCCTCTTCCCAAGGGCAGGCCCCTCCTCTGGCCACTCCGGCCAGACCCAGGGTGCACCCAGCTTTTGCAGCTGCAGTGTCAACAGCCACTTAAACTTACCCGCTGGCTCAGGCCCAACACGAGTCGTCTGACCCAACACCTACAGAGGTAATGGTAGATTCTTTTCCCGCTCATCTGAAGAAAACTGTTGGGGTCATCTCAGAGCTCCTCACTCGCCTGCTGCTGTCGGCGGAGGACAGGGGCGCCTGCAGACAGCTCCTGTCATGGATGCTAGGCATGGTCCTCCTGGACAGGGAGGACACAATGGAACTTCAAGCCATCATCCAGGAGTTCTTACAGTCCATGATGGAGGAGACCCAGGGGTCACCAACAACGGAAGACGATGTGTCCCAGGCAGAGATGGAATCAGAGGGTCCCCTCTACTCCCCTTCAAGATCTTTCAGTGGAACATTTGTGGGCTGCGGCAGAAACTTCACTTAGTGATTGAAGCTGCAGTACAAGATGAGATCGATGTCTTCCTGCTCCAGGAGACACTTACCAAACCACCACATCAATCACCGACACATATCCCGGGATTCTCGGCTTTTCTTCAGCGCCTGGAAGGCATCGGCAGGGGCACGGCAGTCTACGTCAGGAATATTACCCCTCACTCTATCTGATAGATATGATACAGATAGATACGATAAAGGGATTCTGCTAGTTGACTTTGCCCAGTGCGGTCACAGCAGCTCTGACTTCGGTTTTCAGTTTCCCTACGATCCCCGTTGGGGAGGGGAATTTATACCTTCATCACGATGAGTTATGCAAATCGTGTCAAGATCAAACCCAACAGTGGCACTGTGAATGATTCATCCAAACTTGCTCTAGCAGTTGCTGTTAAGAGCGTGCTACAGGTGAAGTTCAACACTATATTGACCCTGAAAGAAGCATGTATTGTTGTCTGCAATGATGATGAAGATGCAGAGAAGCTACTCACTACAACAGCCACCACCACTCTCTCTGAACGAGGATTTACTGTCATGTCATCTCCAGCTCTCAGGGCAAGGAGGACAGTTTTCCTTAAGAAACTTGATAAGCTTCTTACAGTTCAACCTATCGACGAACTCAAGACATCCATTGAAGATCAAAACTCATGGGCCACAGTGGAGAGCATCATGAAAATACCTACAGCTTCCTCCATGCTCAAGGTCACGTTTACCGACGTCAACATGGCTGCCACTGCATTAGCCGACGGACTGGCTGTATATTATTACTTCGTCAGCCCCACCTGCATCGAAGCTGAGAGATTCCACTACATTTCTCACTGTTGGACCTGTTACTCGTATTCACACAACACCAGCGACTGTCCTATGAAGGAAAAGAAGTTTTGCACTACATGTAGTAGTGAAGGACATGATTTTAGATCATGCATTGCCGCTGCTCCACCAACACCATCTTGCCTCAACTGTAAAAGCAACGATCATCACACACTTGCTGCTAAATGTCCCACTTGTAAAGACATTATGAAGAAGACCCAAGAAGCAGCACAGAAAAAGTCATCTTCAAAATCACCCACCTATGCTGCTATTACAAAACTACAAGCTACCACAACTAAAATTCTCCAAGCTTCCACGCAACCTACTACTACCAACATCGCACCTGCCAGTGACCCAACCACCATCTACTACTGTATGGTTTATGCTCATATGCATAACGTTGCCAGAGTTCAAATTCCCAGATTCTCCACCATCTTCTGTGATACTCAACAACAACCAACATCCTGTCATAGTCACTCCACCTGCAAGTCACTCCGAGGCTGCTCCCACACCAGCTACTACTGACGTCACACTCACAGCAACCAATGAGAGCTCACCACCATCTCACACCCCTACCATGAACCAATCAGCTGCCTCCCTGCCAGTCGAGACACAGCCACTCCCTACCACGAACCAATCACCGACCACTTCTACTATTCACCAGACTCCAGCATTACCAGGACCTGTTACTCGTTCTACCTCGACCCAAAGAGACAACCCATCTACTGCTGCTCCTACTACACCTCCTTCAACCGATGTGGAGGTGTGATTCCTCCCTGGTGTTAACTTTGTCACCAGTCAACATTGCAACAACATAATACCTTGCAAAGATCTTATCAACTGTCTTCGGAAGGGAACTGTCAAGTATTCCCTTAACCCTGGCTGCACCTACACAAGCTCAGACATACTAGAATTTCTCCAAAACGAAACAGGCTTACCTTGTGACCTTGACTTCGTCACTAAACAAACATTCAAGTCTATGGTGAATGGCTGTCCTGTTGCTCAAGCACCATTCTTTCCTTCGCCCCAGTAATCAACACATCACTGTGCAGTGTGACTGCCTTCTCGACCTTTCCTGCCTGCTCTGCCGCCCTGCCGCCCTGCCGCCCTGCCGCCCGCTTCGCTCCCATGAGCCAGCACTACCGTCCACCACTCTGCCGAGTCATCGCTTGCAGTACATCCGTACCACCTGCTCCACAGTGGTTGGCCACTGATCTTTCATTCCCTCCTCGCCTCCACCATCCCATCCTTTTCTAGAATTTCCATCCTTTCCCATCCTTCTTCCTTCCCCATCTCGTCGATTCTTCGGCCATAAAGATCAAGATCACTCTATCTCCACTGACCCCATCGACTGCAGGGAGGGCGTGGAGGTACAGGCTGTCACCTTACATCTTCCGGATGGACCTCTCGTAGTTTACAACATATACAGAAGCCCTCGGTCCACCCTTGACATTTCAGAGGTGGCTGCACTCGCCACCCTGGAGGGTCTTGTTGTGGCTCGGGATGTCAATGCCCACCACCCAATACTTAATTCTGTCTCCCCACCAACGCAGCAGGAAGGCACCTTGCGACTGTGCTGGAGGATGTACCTAAGATCGCCCACCTCAACAATGGGGAGCCAACCCATCACTACGGTGGCCGTCTGGACATCACACTTATCTCCAGACGGCTGCTCTCGAGTGCAACTTGGGAGGTCCACCCCTGTCTAACCAGTGATCACTTTGCAGTGGTCACTACACTGACGGTCCAGCGGCACCCGCCTCCCACGCATACCCCCAGATGGAATCTCAAGAAGTCCGACTGGCAGTGCTTCAGGAAGGTCATCAAGCACTGGTGGGCAGAGACTACTCTACCAGAAAATCCAGATGAGGCGGCTCAGAACCTACAGGCAGCCTTCACATTGGCAGCCGAGGCAGCCATACCTAGGATTATAGGCGGAGGGTTGTACAAGCGTGACTGGTGGTTCTACAATGAGGTAATCAAGGAACAGAACCACTGCATCAATGTCATCCGCAAGATGCACAGGCACAATCCCACGGCCGAGTCCATGTGTGTGCTAAGGGAAGTGGTGCGGCATGCTGGCCATGTCTCGCAAAGTGTCCGGCAGGCTAAATGATTTGAGTGGTGTGCCTCCCTCAGCTACACCACCTTATCTGAGATATGGACCAAGCTACGAATGGCCACTGGGTAGTGTCGCGGTGTGGCTCAAGTGCACCCAGATCCCACAACAGAGGCAGAGTGACTGGTGGAACTCTTCACTGCCAGAGCGGCTATGGCTCAACTGCCTCAGGATCTCCAGGACCTACAGGCCATTCTCGGATGCCACCAACAAAGACTTCACTGACCGAGAACTCCAGGCAGCCTTTACATCTCATCAAGACACTGCGCCTGGGCATGATGGTGTCACCTATGGCATGATCACTCGGTCTGGCAAATCTGGTAACGAAGCTGTCCTGGGGGTCATCAACCGGACTTGGAGAGCCAGCAGACTCCCTGCCGTATGGAAGGAGGCTGACATTATACCAGTTCCTAAACCTGGGGATCCTGGCAGTGTGCGACCCATCTCCCTCACCAGTTACATCTCCAAGGTGTCTGAGAGGATGGTGCTGGAGCGACTGAGGTGGAAGCTTGGCCCACCTCATAAAATACACTATGGGTTCACCAGAGGAGTGGGCACCTTTGAAAGCCTTACCACCTTACTGGCCAGCATTGGGTTGGATGCCCAAGCCCACATTGTTGTCTTCCTCGACCTTGAGAAAGCTTTCGAGCTAGCCAGTGCACCTGCCGTCCTTGCACTCTTGGCTGCAGAGAAGTTAAGGGCAGGCTGCTTGCATGGCTTCGATCCTATCTCCAGGACAGGCGTGTCCGGGTCCGTTTCTAGGGGCATACCTCTTCTCTCAATACCCTCGAAAACGGCACTCCGCAGGGCGGGGTGCTTAGTCCCACCCTGTTCAATGTACTGATGCACCAGCCTGTGTGGTTGCCTTTCTACACAGGCACCTTCCTGCCCAGCTACGCCGATGACCTGGCGCTTGTCGTATCCAGAAAGCGCCAGTTGCTGCAGCAAGCCCAGGAGGACCTCGATCTGCTGGCTTCCACTTGCCGTCGCCTGGGGCTCAAGATATCTGCAGCAAAATCCAAAGCCATGATCCTTCGCACTAGGGAACTAAATGAGAGGCTGCGGATCCTGGGCATCAACCTGGAATGGGTTCACAGCTCTAGATACCTTGGCATCTACATCAACAGGCACCTCACCTTCCAGAAACATGTACGCCACATCAAAGAGATAGCTCTGGAGTTTACCTAGAGAGAATTCCAGGGGTCAACGCCCCCGCGGCCCGGTCTGTGACCAGGCCTCATGTTGGACCAGAGCCTGATCAACCAGGCTGTTACTGCTGGCCGCACGCAGTCCAACATACGAACCACAGCCCGGCTGGTCAGGTACCAACTTTAGGTGCTTGTCCAGTGCCTGCTTGAAGACAGCCAGGGGTTTGTTGGTAATCCCCCTGATGTATGCTGGGAGGCAGTTGAACAATCTTGGGCCCCTGACACTTATTGTGTTGTCCCTCAACTTGCTAGTGGCACCCCTGCTCTTCATTGGGGGAGAATGTGACATCGCCTGCAGAGTCTTTTGCTTTCGTAGGGAGTGATTCTCGTGTGCAAGTTTGGTACTAAACCCTCGAGAATTTTCCATGTGTATATAATAATGTATCTCTCCCGCCTGCGTTCTAGAGAGTACAGGTTTAGGAACTTCAAGCGTTCCCAGTAATTGAGGTGGTTTATCTCAGTTATGCGTGCCGTGAAGGTTCTCTGCACATTTTCAAAGTCAGCAATTTCACCCGCCTTGAAAGGTGCAGTTAGTGTGCAGCAATATTCCAGCCTAGATAGAACAAGCAATCTGTAAAGTGTAAACATGGGCTTGGCATCCCTGGTTTTGAAGGTTCTCATTATCCATCCTGTCATTTTCTAGCAGATGCAATTGCTACGGTGTTATGGTCCTTGAAGGTGAGATCCTATGACATGATCACTCCCAGGTCTTTGACATTAGTTTTTCGCTGTTTTGTGTGGTTGGAATTAGTTTTGTACTCCGATGAGATTTTAATTTCTTCACGTTTTCCATATCTGAGTAATTGAAATTTCTCATCATTGAACTTCATATTGTTTTCTGCAGCCCATTTAAAGATTTGGTTGATGTCTGCTTGGAGTCTTGCAGTGTCTTCAACGGTGGACACTGTCATACAGATTCGGGTGTCATCTGCAAAGGAAGACACGGCACTGTGGCTTATATCTCTGTCTATGTCCGATATGAGGATGAGGAACAGGATGGGAGCGAGTACTGTGCCTTGTGGGACAGAGCTTTTCACAGTAGCTGCCTCAGACTTTACTCTGTTGACTACTATTCTTTGTGTTCTACTCTTTAGGAAATTATAGATCCATCTACCAACTTTTCCTGTTATTCCTTTATCACGCATTTTGTGTGCTATCACACCATGGTCACACTTGTCAAAGGCTTTTGCAAAGTCTGTGTATATAACATCTGCATTCTATTTGTCTTCTAGAGCATCCAGGACCTTGTCGTAGTGGTCCAGTAGTTGGGACAGACAGGAGCGGCCTGCTCTAAATCCATGCTGCCCTGGGTTGTGCAATTGATAAGTATCAAGATGAGTGGCGATCTTGCTTCTTAGAACCCTTTCAAAGATTTTTATGATATGGAACGTTAGCGCTATTGGTCTGTAGTTCTTTGTTATTGCTTTACTGCCCCTTTTGTGGAGTAGGGCTATGTCTGTTGTTTTTTGTAACTGCGGGACGACCCCAGTGTCCATGCTCCCTCTCCATAGGATGTTAAAAGCACGTGATAGGGGCTTCTTGCAGTTCTTGATGAACATGGAGTTCCATGAGTCTGGGCCTGGAGCGGAGTGCATGGGCATGTCATTTATTGCCTTTTCGAAGTCATTTGGCGTCGGGGTGATGTCAGAAAGGCATGCGTCTGTCAAGTTCTGTGGCATTCTCATAAAAAATTCATTTAGATCTTCGATTTTCAGTCTGGTTAGCGGCTCGCTAAAAACTGAGTCATACTGGGACTTAAGTAACTCATTCATTTCTTTGCTTTCATCTGTGTAGGACCCATCGACTTTGATTTTGCATAAGAAAAGAATATTTGGGTTTCTTTCAATTTCATTTATGGCTTTTTGTTCTTTCCGCATTTCTTGATTCCTGTAAGGTTCCTTTAGTTTTAATTCGATGTTTGCTATTTCTCTGACTAGTGTCTCCCTTCGTATTTCAGATATATTGGCCTCCTGTAGCCGCTCCGTTATTCTTTGCCTTCGCCTGTATAGGAAGCGCCTCTCTCTTTCTAGTTTGCATCTTCTCCTCCTTTTTCTTAAGGGAATTTGCCTTGAGCAAACTTCAAGTGCCACAGAGTTAATTTGTTCTAGACATAGGTTAGGATCCGTGATGCTTAGGCAATCTTCCCAGTTTATATCATTTAGGACTTGGTTTACTTGGTTCCACCTAATGTTTTTGTTATTGAAGTTCAATTTGGAGAAGGCTCCCTCGCGGCTGTCTACAGTTTATTGATCTGGGGCACCCCGCATGCATGTCTGGACCTCTATTATGTTGTGATCTGAGTATATTGTTTTTGATATGATGACATTTTGTATCAGATCATCATTGTTGGTGAAGATGAGGTCCAGCCTATTCTCTAATCTTGTGGACTCTACTATTTGCTGGTTTAAGGTGAATTTGGTGCAGAGATTTAAAAGTTCATGCGTGTGCGAGTTTTCATCTGAGCTGCCTCCTGGTGTTATCTCTGCTACCACATTGTTTGCAATGTTCCTCCATTTTAGGTGCCTTAGGTTGAAATCCCTCAGTAGCAAGATGTTGGGGCAGGAGCTGGAAGATTTTCCAGACAGTGGTCAATTTTCAGAAGCTGTTCCTGGAATTGTTGGGACGTTGCATCCAGTGGCTTGTAGACAACCACGATGACCAGGTTTTGATTCTCGACCTTTATTGCTAATACTTCAACTACATCATTTGAGGCATTTAGTAGTTCTGAACATATAAGTGACTCTGTGATATACAGGCTAACCCCCTTTTTGCCTATTCACTCTTTCACACCTGTATGGTTGTAGCCCTGCATCCATATTTCATTGTCCAAGTGATCTCTTATGTGGGTCTCTGTAAAAGCCAAACATTGTATTGACTCGGTAAGCAGTCCACGAGGGTCAGGGCAATGAGTGCCATGGCCAACCCTAAGGTCGAAGCCAGCCTCGAGGTCATGAGGTTGTTCTACATACAGGCCTTACGCTCGCTCATCGACTACCGGGCGCTTGCTCTGGTTCATGCCAGGCCCACGAACACCAAGTGTCTCTGTGTGGTCCAAAACACAGCTGTATGGGCCATGCTGGGGGAGCCTAGGTGGGCCAATGCAGTGGCTCTGAACTTCAAGGTGCAGCTGCAGCCCCTTGAGGACAGGATACAACTTGTAGCTGACAAAAGGATAGCAAAGTACCTCTGTCTCCCAGGAGCTGACAAACGTATGAGGGATATACGGGTAAACCAGGGACATGTCATACCAATGCACCGCGGCCGCCGGTGGATGTGGTAAGTTGCAGATGCAACAAGGAAGCTCCTGCCCATGACATTGCTCCAGGAAGGAGGTTGCGACAGACCTGCAGCAAGCTACACGGGCACCCTTGGGCACCTGAGCGTTTGGCAGTGCACTGGACAGCCCTACCAGGCAGCAAGAGGTATTGCCCACCAGCACATTCTGCAACGACTTGCTTCAATTAGCATAACGGGTGTGGAAAGCCCTGGGTGTGTGCCATATTACACTGATGGCTCCAGAGACCCAGAGGCGGGCCACATAGCTGCTGGGATGTTCCACAGCAATCTGACACCAGGTTGGCGCCTCCCGGACCATTGCACCATACTCCAGGCTGAACTCTATGCCGTTCAACAAGCTCTGCAGCATGCAATTGCAGACCATCAGCATCCCCCCGTCATCCATGTTGATTCCAAGTCAGCAATCAGGCAATTATGCACGGAGGCCAATAGACAACATACACTTACTCACGTCCATTCGGGTGACCTGCAGACGCTCATGGCCCAGGGTCGCAGAGCCACCATCAACTGGGTCCCGATCCATGTGGGTATCCATGGCAATGATGCAGCAGATGGGCTGCTAAGACCGCAACGCTCGAGGCACAGCCACGTGGTGCAATCTCCATCAACCTCAGCCAGATTATGCTATAGGCTACCAGTGCAGCCAGGCTCCCACTTCCTGACCCTGGGATTCCCGGAGCCGCCGCTGGTATGACAAGGCGACTCACAGGAAATCCCCCTAGTATTCGAAGCAGACCAGGGAACTGCGGGTGGCTATCCACCGCCTACGCTAGGTATCCACATGCACAGATCGTTGAACGGGCAGAGAGGACTCTGTGCCCACTGTGACCAGATGGTTTCAACACCCCTGGTGCATTGCCTGTTAGACTGCCCAGCTACATTGCCATTTCCCCACAGACACTTCCCAATGACCCCGGTGGGGCAGACCCCGGAAGATGAGGCGGCACATCTCGTGTACTTGGCCATCAAAGATTTGGAGACCTTACTCCCAGTCATTGCACGTCAACTCTCCCCCCGCTGACGTCGCTGTGAAGGACCTGCTGAGGGCCTCCTATGACCACACCAACCACCATTAGAGCAACCTACCTTTTGGACGTCCTTTGTCCATAGATTCGGAGAGGACCCTCTTCCCCAAAGGAATGCCACACATGTACCTTTAACGTCGATACATGACACTTCCCTGCCCGGGGGGCCGATGCTGGGTCACCAAATTGGAAGAGACCAGGCGGGATCCATACCGGCAAATCACATAGAATAGAATAGAATCTGATTGATCCATCTCCATGGTGGAGGGGGGGAGCTTGTGGTGTTGGTGGTGCTGGTGGTGGTGTGGAGATGTTGTTGTTGTAGGGTCGTGGAGATGTTGACGATAGTGGTGGTAGCTTAAATAACGTCAGCTGAAGTTGGAGATGCAGGGAATGTAAGTTTGGCAGGTTGTTGAGTTGGAATAGTTCATTAATGGTGGTACCGAATGACCCAGGTACAGCTACATTATGTACATGGGCATACATGATACAGTAGAGAATTTTGGTGGATTCTCCAGCGGCAGTGGTGGTGTAGTGTTGATGAGGCAGCCGTTTGCGTGGCATTGTGGATCTTGGTGGTATAAGCTTGGAGTTTTGTGATAGCAGGGTATGTAGTGGTCTGAGCAGTGGTTTTCTTGTGTTGATCTAATTGTTTCTTGTGTATTTCTCGTCGGAGTGGACACTTGGAAAGCAAGATTCAGGTGAATCTGTATTATCAATTATATTTTCTAGTTTTGTAACTTTGCAAGATGTTCGTTTTTGTATATAAAGTTTTAAAAAAATTTAAAAAGAAACTTGATTTCTTTGATATGATACAGATACAATATACATACAGATACAGAGATTCTGCTTGTTGACTTTGCCCAGTGCGGTCACAGCAGCTCTGACTTTCGGTTTTCAGTCTCCCTACGACCCCCTTTGGGGGAGGGAACCTTACCTGCTCCACCATGGCTCACCGAGTGAAGATCAAGGCTAAGGACTCTTCAACCACTGATGTTTCCCAAGCTGGCCCTTGGTCTACCCTTAAAAGCAATTTGCAGTTGAAATTCCCCGGGAATTTCCACTCTTCAAACCTTCCTTGTCACATTCATCAATGATGAGGAAGCAGAAAAGTCCTCTCACCACCTGCTGTCAAAACCCTTGATGATCAAGCTTTGCTCTCTCAACATCACCATTTATGCGAGCAAAACGATCGGGTTTTGAAAGCGACTTGATAAACTCATCACCTCCATGACTACCGACGAAATCAAGCAATCAATTGAAGATCTCAACGATTGGGCTGAATTGGGTGTAATCAAGATCCCCAATGCTTCATCAATGCTGAAAATCACGTTTATAGACGTGAATATGGCTACCAGAGCTCTCTCAGATGGTTTTTGCTGTCTCCTACTACTACATCAATCCTAGTCAGCTCGAACCTGAACGATTAAAAGCAAATTTCACCCTGCTGGACATGTTTCTCCTAAAGTCATTCTCCAACGATTGTCATGTGAAGAACAAAAAGATATTTTCCACCTGTGGGTCTGAAGGTCCGACTTTCGTTCCTGCACCTCTACTACTGCTGCTACCTGCACCCAACTGTAAAGTGATCATCATCTCTGGCAGCCAAATGTCCTGTTCGAAAGGAGATCCTTTCCAAGAAATTAAGGAAGACCTTAAAAAACCAGGCAACTCTCCAACTTATGCTGCAATGCCAAACTCAGGAACAACCACCAAGATCCTGCAAGCCACTCAGCAGCCTGCCAGCATCTCCACCACTACCACCTACAGCTCCTCTGCCTGAGGACATCTCCACGAAAATTTACTCTGTATGATGTTTGCTCACATGTTCAACGCAGCTAAACCAGGATCCTTCAACACATCGATGAACGAACTTCTTGCCCTCAACAATATGCCAGCATTCAACTTCCCACAAGTCCTCCTTCAGCTGATATCTTAAAAATTATTCCAAAAATGGCCAGCTTATCTACACTAGAAGAATTGGACAATTTCTGCCTAACGATGACACTTCCTCGGCACCAGTCTCCACCAATGAGTCCACCTCCACCTCACCCACCACCTCTCCAAGAACCAATCAGCTGCCTCTCTGCCAATCGAGATACAGCCACTCCCCACCAATAAGACACCATCATCTGATACTGCCACAAACTAATCACCGACCACCTTACTATGACCCAACTCCACCACCAGGACCTGTAACTCGTTCTGCCTCGGCCCAAGCATACAATCCATCCACTTCTGCTCCTAACATCACTGCAACTGTTCCAGATGTTAATGAACAGGTGCAATACTACCCTGTATTAGCAGTCACCACCAATCAATACCCCGACAAAATGTTTGCCACGGATTTCCAGCGTCTTCAAGATGGAACTGTCAAGTATACCCCACCCCCCTCACCTTCCAAACTTACTACACATGCTCCAAACAGCAAGAAACTCCCTCTTTAAATTCACTAGAAAAAATTTTAAATCTCTTGGAATGGCTCTACTACTCCAGGCCCAAATCCTCCTTTCCCCCACCCAAGCTCCAGTAATCACATCACTATCGTGGCTGCCTTCCGACCTTTCCCCGCTCTCCGTCCTGCCCCCTCCCGCTCAAGTGACCATATTCCACCACCCTCTGCGTCATCGCTTGCGTACGTCAGACCACCTGCCCACAGTGGTTGGGCCATGATCTTTATTTTCCCCCCCTCCCCCCCCATCCTTTTTCCCGTTTATTTCCTCCTTCCCCCTTTTCCCTTTTTCCTTCCCATCTCGCGATTCTCGGGGTTGATTACGTATCTCAGCTTCGGGCAAGGAGGACAGTTTTCCTTAAAAAATTTATAACTTTCACAGTTCAACCTTCGAAACTCAAACTCCCCTTAAAATCAAAAAACTGGGGGACAGTGGGGATCTGAAAAACCTACAGCTTCATCCATTCAAGGATTTTACTGACGTCACATGGCTTACCATTGCCACGGCTTGCTGTATATTATTCTTGTCAGCCCACCCATCAAGCTGGAATTCCACCATTTC
>WNWK01027860.1:0-25911 GCA_009830355.1 Cherax destructor | reverse complement strand
CTGTTGGCTTTTTCCCCCATTCGTTTTTGACCCCTTTTGGGTCAGCAGCTCCCCCCTGTCGCCCAACACGGGAGGGATGTAGGTGTCAAGTGTCGAAAACCAGGTATAACCCCATGCAAAGGCTTGCCATTTTTCCCAAGGATGGTGACCCCCGTGGGGGCGGTTTGCTGGGTTGTGGGCGTTGTTTGCTAGTGATCGAGGCTCTCTCTGGGGGGCATTGGCAAGGGTTCTTTTTATGATGTCGTTGCCCTCATTGTGTCTTGCACCAACCCTTGGTTTTAGGACAAAAACCATAGCCCATATTTTGGTTTGCATCGCTCAAATACAGTATATTCCGTGTGAATAGGGGCAGAGGCGCAGAGCCACTGCAATACGAAGGGTCTTGGGGTCCAGGCGTGTTCCCATGGCCGAAAGGGGAACTGTTTGGAGGAAGTCCCCAGAGTGATGTGCACTCACGGCTAGGAGACGGGCAGTCTCCTGTCTGATGTTACGGCCCTGAGCATATTGGCAAGTATCTTTTCAGCGATGGGGCCGTCCCAGCTTGACTGTTTGTAGGCCAGTTCTTCACTAGGTTTTGGTGTTGGAGCAGCAAGAGTCTCCCATTCAGTGATGGCACTGGTGTAGCTGGGGTCCTGTATTCCTGCTGAATCACTGAGGTTGTCTGGAAGAATTTGTTTTATTAGCTCATTTGATGCTATGGAAGAGGATAAGAAGGCTGGTAGGGCAATCTGTGAGGATTTGCGTACTCCCAGCCCCCCAAGTCTGACTGGAAGTGAGGCTTGCAACCACTGTCCCTCTTCGAGGGAAAGATTCAATACACTCTCTAGCATGGTCTTGAGGAGAGAGTCGTATTCCTCGAGTTTCGGACTGTTGAAGGCTGGGGAGCATCTCAGGAAGTATGTAAGTTTTGGGATTGACAGGCACCTGGTGAGTAGGTAGAAGGCATCATGTGTATCGATGTCTTTCATCCTACCTTCCATCGTCCTGAGGTCGGAGATTTTTTTTTCCAGGACCAGATCGATGGCATTGGGCCCAAGAGGAGCACCAAGGAGAGTGCTGTTGGCTGGATCGATGGCTCGTATATATATATATATATATATATATATATATATATATATATATATATATATATATATATATATATATATATATATATATATATATATACCCCTCAAAGGAGGTTCCTAGACGTTTGTGAGGGGCTCTTGATCTAGGGAATTGGATCTGTTCTCCAGTTCGCTAAATTGAGCCTAAATACCTCCCATCCCCCCACATGCGCTGCATAACCCTACGGGTATAGCGCTCCCCCATAAAATCAATCAGAATATAACAAAAACATATTTTATTAATTTTAAGTAATATTAATTAAATATAAACTGACCTATGGTATATATAACAGAATTTAGGTTGGGATAGATGAGTTTTTAAAGTTAGGTTTGGTGCAAAAAAATTTTTTGTATATCTTTATCAATGAAAAATTTACACACATCTTTGAACCCGTAAATTTTTTTTTTTTATTGTTCAATTAATATATTATATATATATATATAATATATATGTTATATATTACATGAGGAATTGCTTAACCCTTTGGGTCATATAGCTCCTGGGAATAGGTGGTAATCAGATTTGATTTGAAGAAAGAGGAGACTGGTACAAGTCTTAAGAAAGTCAGAGTCAAGGTAAACAAAGTGAAGGGTAGAAATTATGATGTAAAATCACTAAATGATTAGCGATTTCAGGACCTAAATTTGTGGTAATTAATTGACGGTCATTAAACTGTTCATTATTACGTATTCTTGTGTTACACTATTATTAATAAATCTTACACGGGGTACCCCTGATCATGTAGCTTAATATAGGGACCTTGGTGTTAGGGACCTAGGTGTTAGGGACCAAGGTGTTAGGAACCAAGGTGTTAGGGACATAGGTGTTAGGGACCTAAATTTTAGGGACCTCAACACAAATAAACCACTATGTTTAATATTCGTAATAAAAATCAATAAACACACGTGTGGTGTACTGTATATGTGGAGTTGCATTGTAATTTCTCTTCACTTTTTTCACCTCATCTGTCTTCTGTGACCTAACAAATGACCTTGACAAACCATAAAGTCGTCTAAAGATGATTCTCTAAATTCTGGGTTAATTATGAATTGTTCCAGCCACGGTATTGCAGCTTTTATTCCAATTATTTTGAAAAAAAAAACATTATGCTGAAAAAATTCACTTGGCCACTGGCTACAACAAATCAGACTGCATCACAAATATTGACGTTTCGTCTTCACTGTATATAAAGAGCGACGATAGATGTTTGTTATGTGTTGGGTCGGCTGTAGTGATGCCAAACCTCCCGTGTCAGCCATATATGAAAGGATCTGTAAAGATTCTTACTTTAAAAATTTAATTGTTTGTGAAGTCTTCTTAAGATTTGGGTGTGAATGTGGTGGTAACATTACAGTTAGAACAGGTGAGCTAATAAATAATGTCTGACTTTATTGGACACTTAGATCTAAAACAACTACCAACAGCTGAAGAATTACCATAGGTGAATTTAAATTTGCTCTGTGGATAACTTATTCGCGAGAGATTTAAATAGTGTTTCCTGATAGTGTAACTCAAGTGCCTGTAGAACTGGAGTTTGATTTAATGAGAATCTTAAGGAATTATAACCATAGTTAGAGGGAAGAAGTTTGACGTAACGAACATCTTTACGAATTATTACTATTGCTACTGGCAATAAAGATGTTTGTTATATTAAATAAAGCATTCTTTGTAACCATGATTACAGTTTTTAAAGATGTTCAATATATTAACCTCCCTTTCTATAAGCGTTTGAGTTACTGTGTCAGGAAACAATGTTTATCAATTACACTAATGAGTTATCAACAAATTAAGTATAAAAATAATTTTGTTAATTCTTTAACTAATGATGCTCATTTTAGATATTAGAGTTCCCATACGTCACCTTTATGTTTAAAGATCATTAATCATTTAATTTTAGATATAGTGGCAGTAATTTTAGAATATAGAACATACATTCACTAAGAGTTATTTCATGCATTTCAAACTTTCCCTGCGTACCTTTATGCTCTTTAAATTTACGAAACAATTGTGTGTCCAGTATGAGATACCTTTTTATCGTCTATAAAGATACAGTAAAGTATTTAAAGATGAGGGAAATAATATAACTTTAGTCAAGCAGAAAAAAAAAAATAACCGAAGGTCGGGACTCACGACAGTAGCTCATGTGGACGATGCTGAGGTGGAGGTCGGGGTTCCTGCAAGACGCGACCCCAAGAGAGCAGGCGCTGACGTAGGTTTTCCTGTCACTCCCACACACAGGGTTGTACAGCAAAGGACAGACGTCGTGACATTGGGTATTTGGCTCTGGAAAATAGAGTTCCTGCTTCTAGAGTTAACAATGGCTTATTTATATACTGTAATTCAAGAATCATGGATAATATATTCATTCGCTCACTCACACACAAACACACACACACATACACACTCACACACACACACATACACACGGCAAATGTAGTTCTCATTTTTAAGAAAGGAGACAGAACCGAGGCACTAAACTATAGACCAGTGTCACTTACGTGTATAGTGTGCAAAGTCATAGAGAAGATTATCAGGAGGAGAATGGTGGAGCACCTGGAACGGAACAAGATTATAAACGACAACCAGCACGGATTCATGGAAGGCAAATCCTGTGTCACAAACCTTCTGGAGTTCTATGACAAAGTAACAGAAGTAAGACACGAGAGAGAGAGGTGGGTTGATTGCATTTTCTTGGACTGCAAGAAGGCCTTCGACACAGTTCAACACAAGAGATTAGTGCAGAAGCTAGAGGATCAGGCACGTATAACAGGAAGGGCACTGCAATGGATCAGAGAATACCTGACAGGGAGGCAACAAAGGGTCATGGTACGTGTTGAGGTATCACAGTGGGCTCCTGTGACGAGCGGGGTCCCACAGGGGTCAGTCCTAGGACCAGTGCTATTCTTGGTATATGTGAATGACATGACGGAAGGGATAGACTCAGAAGTGTCCCTGTTCGCAGATGATGTGAAGTTAATGAGGAGAATTAAATCAGATGAAGATCAGGCAGGACTTCAAAGCGACCTGGACAGGCTGGACACCTGGTCCAGCAACTGGCTTCTCAAATTTAACCCCGCCAAATGCAAAGTCATGAAGATCGGGGATGGGCAAAGAAGACCGCAGACAGAGTATAGGCTAGGTGGCCAAAGACTGCAAACCTCGCTCAAGGAGAAAAATCTTGGGGTATGACACCGAGCACGTCTCCGGATGCACACATCAACCAGATAGCTGCTGCAGAATATGGGCGCCTGGCAAACCTGAGAATAGCGTTCCGATTCCTTAGTAAGGAATCCTTCAAGACACTGTACACTGTGTACGTAAGGCCCATACTAGAGTATGCGGCACCAGTTTGGAACCCACACCTGGTCAAGCACGTCAAGAAATTAAAGAAAGTGCAAATGTTTGCGACAAGGTTAGTTCCAGATCTAAGGGGAATGTCCTACGAAGAAACGTTAAGGGAAATCGGCCTGACAACACTGGAGGACAGGAGGGTTAGGGGAGACATGATAACGACGTACAAAATACTGCGTGGAATAGACAAGGTGGATAGAGACAGGATGTTCCAGAGAGGGGACACAGAAACAAGGGGTCACAATTGGAAGCTGAAGACTCAGATGAGTCAAAGGGATGTTAGGAAGTATTTCTTCAGTCATAGAGTCAGTCAGGAAGTGGAATATTCTAGCAAGTGATGTAGTGGAGGCAGGAACCATACATAGCTTTAAGACTAGGTATGATAAAGCTCATGGAGGAGGGAGAGAACCCAGTAGCGATCAGTGAAGAGGCGGGGCCAGGAGCTGAGTCTCGATCCCTGCAACCCCAATTAGGTGAGTACACACACACATACAACACTCAAGGACCAGGTAATCAGACCACGATGTATGTGAGGAGCTCAACATGAGATTCAAAGAAGTATTCACAGTGGAGACAGTAGGTACTCCAGAAAGACGGAGAGGTGGGGTACACCATCAAATGTTGGACACAATACATACAACCGAGGAGGAAGTGAAGAGGCTGCTAATCGAGCTAGATACCTCAAAGGCGATGGGGCCGGATAACATCTCTCCATGGGTCCTGAGAGAGGGAGAAGAGGAGCTATGTGTACCACTAACAACAATCTTCAACACATCTATCGAAACAGGGCGACTACCTGAGGTATGGAAGACAACTAATGTAGTTCCATTTTTTAAAAAAGGAGACAGACATGAAGCATTAAACTACAGACCAGTGTCACTGACATGTATAGTATGCAAAGTCATGGAGAAGATTATCAGGAGAAGAGTGGTGGAGCACCTAGAAAGGAACGAGCTTATCAACGACAGCCAGCACGGGTTCAGGGACGGGAAATCCTGTGTTTCAAACCTACTGGAGTTCTATGACAGGGTGACAGCAGTAAGAAAAGGGAGGGGGGAAGTTACACTGCATTTTCTTTAACTGTAAGAAGGCGTTTCACACAGTTCCACACAAGAGACTAGTGAAAAAGCTGGAGAACCAGGCAGGATAACAAGGAAGGCACTACAATGGATCAGGGAATACCTGTCAGGAAGACAGCAGCGAGTCATGGTACGTGGCGAGGAGTCAGAGTGGGCGCCTGTGACGAGTGGGGGTCCCATGCTGCTTTGGCCCGCCTCATGGTGAGCGAAAACACATGACACTTTAACCTACGGGACCACACAATCCTTAAATAGCGCATCCAGCCAAGCTAGATGATGTACTCGCTACCCAAGGACATGCGGTGGTGTGGACGCCTCTAAGCTAATATCATTCTACTCAATGTTTGGTGCACTAGCCCAACAAACAGTATATTATATAATTGTTGCAGTGTCGCAGTGTTGTTATTGATCAATACCACTCGTTTGTGGTTGCAATAATATAATATACAGCTCGTTGGGCTGGTACACCAAACAGGGAGTAAAATGAAATTAGCTTAGAGGCGTCCACACCATGACACTGGTCACTGACAGGGCGTTGCCCGCAACACAATCGCACTGATTCGTTAAACTTGTACCGGCACATCTAGGTTCAGGTTAGGCGAAAACTCTCATAAAGAATTTCGCACCTGCATCCTCCCATCATATTTAAATATGAATGGAAAACTGAAGATAAACAGGTCCTCACTTCTATGCTTGCCAACATATGGTTTGGTCTCATTATCAGTCATATTGTTTCCTTACTGGCTAACGATATTTTCCTTCCTAGTAAACAAAACCCACCCTCTCCCTCCCACTCCTTCCCTTCCTAGGTGTTCAGTTTGGTCGTGTCTTGTAGGCAGTACTGATAATTATATCTGCTTGTATTCTCAAGGTACAAGAAAAATCTCTCCTTGACACTAGAGTATTGACAGTTAAAACACCCTCACTTGTTAAAGACTGTATATGACGTAAAGTAATGCTTTCAGTACAGTCTAAAACCTAGACAAGATTATCGTTAAAGATAATCATCAGCAAAAAAATAGAGCATTAAAAGTTCGCAAATTACTTATTTCTAACGCTACAAGTCTTGAACGTTTGATAATACTCACTACAAGAGCCGTTGTACATCTTCTTCAGGAGGTGGTTCTTACATGAGGCTTGATTCAGCTTGCACTCGTTTCCATAAGTTTTATAATCTGAGCCGCAGACTTGCATGTTATGACGATCTGAGCAAAACCGGGGGCACGGGTCCTCGCTAGCTGTAGTGTTTACAAGAACCTTTTATAATTAACGAGCTAAACATATAAATACGCTTAAAAATATATAATCCAACATGCATTACTCAACACTATCTAACAGAGACAATGAGGAATTGCAAATGGAAAACAAGTGGAAATATTTATATTTAAGAATTGTCTGGTTAAGTATACAAGCGAGATTTAAGAAGAAGGTGACAGTCAGTACTTACATACATAAAAGAGTGGTGAGGACACAAGGAGATTCTGGGAGGTTGTAAACAGATGATTGTGGAATTTTGAGTTAAGTGAGACCACAATTGTTTTTGGGTAAGGTGAAAATAGGAGATATTTTTTATGAAATGTGTAATAGGATAGTTGTGTGTACTAAGTATAAAAGACGTTGAAGGACTTTTAAATGAGCTTGACATATGTGATATTTTATAACAGGAAGTACATGGGTTAAAAACGAGAAAGCAAAAGAAGGTAAATACGTTATTCCTAGCTATGTGCTAGTGAATAAAACTATGAAGGATAGGGTTTTACACACACAATAAAAATAACACGGACAACGCGACACACATGTTAACTAACAGGTTAAACAGTAATGAAACATAATAAATACTAACTAACAAGCTTCTAACATTAATGAGTCAGAACACTTGCTAACTAACTAGCGATACAACCAGTAATGACAAGGAACACATGCTAACTAACAACCTACCAACAGTAATGAAACAGAAGACATTCAAACTAACAAGCAGCAGGCAGTAGTGAGACATAACAAGCAGGTGATAACTTACAGGTCCCCAGCACCAACACAAGCACCAGCACCAGCACCAACACAAGCACCAGCACCAGCACCAACACAAGCACCAGCACCAGCACCAACACAAGCACCAGCACCAGCACCAACATCGTCTTGCAAGTCACTGAACACATTATTGCAAGTTCTTCTTCACACGGCAACAGTACTGAACCTGAGAAGGAAATATAACATTATCGTGCTTTACGCTGCCCTATTCTCTACGTCACCAATTTTCTCATGAATGCAATTTTTGAGAGAAAGTCCTGTGTCCAGAACAATGACCTCAGGGGTTTTGTACTGTTTACCTGGAGTTTACCTGAGGGGTTTTGTACTATGGCCAGAACAATGACCTCAGGGGTTTTGTACTATGGCCAGAACAATGACCTCAGGGTTTTGTACTGTTTACCTGGAGTTTACCTGAGGGGTTTTGTACTATGGCCAGAACAATGACCTCAGGGGTTTTGTACTATGGCCAGAACAATGACACAGTTAGACTTGCAAACTAACAAATGGGCAGAAGTATTTAGAACAAGCAGGTGTAACTGTCAGCACAAGACCCAGCACATGTCCAGAACCAAGCACCCTGGTACTGTGCCAGACCAAGACCAACACCAGAACCAGACCCAGCATGTCCAAACAAGCCCAGCACCAGAACAAACCTCGTCTTGCAGTCCGAACAATTATTGCAAGTTCTTCTTCACACGGCAACAGACAATGAACCTGGGAGTGAAATATAACATTATCTGTGACTGTGTCAGCATGCCTCATTTTACTGTCGACAATCTTTTCATGAATGCAATTCTTGAGAGAAGTCCTGTGTCCAGAACAATGACCTCAGGGGTTTTGTACTGTTTACCGAAGTTTACCCCGGGGTTTTGTACTATGGCCAGAACAATGACCTCAGGGGTTTTGTACTATGGCCAGAACAATGACCTCAGAGGTTTTGTACTGTTTACCTGGAGTTTACCTGAGGGGTTTTGTACTATGGCCAGAACAATGACCTCAGGGGTTTTGTACTATGGCCAGAACAATGACCTCAGGGGTTTTGTACTCTGGCAGAACAATAATCTCAGTGGGTTCGAAATGTATTTAGAACAATGATTTCAGGGGTTTTGTACTGTGTCCAGAACAATGACCTCTGGGGTTTTGTACTGGGTCCAGAACAATGACCTCAGGGGTTTTGTACTGTGGCCAGAACAATGACCTCAGGGGTTTTGTACTGTGTCCAGAACAATGACCTCAGGGGTTTTGTACTGTGTCCAGAACAATGACCTCAGGGGTTTTGTACTGTAGCCAGAACAATGACCTCAGGGGTTTTGTACTGTGTCCAGAACAATGACCTCAGGGGTTTTGTACTGTGTCCAGAACAATGACCTCTGGGGTATTGTACTGTGTTCAGAACAATGACCTCGGGGGTCTTGTACTGTGTTCAGAACAATGACCTCAGGGGTTTTGTACTGTGTCCAGAACAATGACCTCTGGGGTATTGTACTGTGTTCAGAACAATGACCTCAGGGGTTTTGTACTGTGGCCAGAACAATGACCTCAGGGGTTTTGTACTGTGTCCAGAACAATGACCTCTGGGGTTTTGTACTGTGGCTAGAACAATGATCTCAGGGGTTTTGTACTGTGTCCAGAACAATGACCTCAGGGGTTTTGTACTGTGTCCAGAACAATGACCTCAGGGGTTTTGTACTGTGGCCAGAACAATGACCTCAGGGGTTTTGTACTGTGTCCAGAACAATGACCTCAGGGGTTTTGTACTGTGTCCAGAACAATGACCTCAGGGGTTTCGTAATCTGTCCAGAACAATAATCTCAGGGGGTTCGAAATGTGTTTAGAACAATTATTTCATGGGTTTCGGAGTGTAAATATGTTTAATTTGTCCCTTTTTTTATCAGGTTTTATAAACACTAAAGAATGTATCTATGTATATACACCGAGAGTTATCTCTGTGCATACCTAGAGTATACCAAGAGGGGGTTTGAGGGGTCAACGCCCCCGTGGCTCGGTCCATGACCAGGCCTCGTGGTGGACCAGGGCCTGATCAACCAGGCTGTTACTGTTGGCCGCACGTAAACAGACGTACGAGCCACAGGCCGACTGGTCAGGTACTGACTTTAAGTAGCTGTTCCCAACTAGAGCCTTGACACGCCTCGACCCACAGACCATCCGCATTGGTGTTGCCCTTCGACTTGCCGCCCCTATTCTCGCCGAACACAGGTGTATTTGTGGCAGTGAAGCAGCAGACCGATTCGGGTACCATGGTCTTGTGTGTCGAAAATCCGATGGAAAGATTGCAAGACATGAAGAGGTTAATAACATTATAAAGAGGAGCCTCACAACAAATGGATGCCCAGCAGTAAGGGAGCCACCCCAACTATGCAGATCTGATGGCAGCCAAAAGCGTCCAGATGGTATCACCCTTCAAGCCTGGACAGACGGCAAGCAGGTGGTGTGGGACTACACATGTGCATCTGCCTTGGCTGATACTTATCTCCAATACACCAGGGAGGAAGGAGGGGCAGCTGCCACCTTCAGGGAGTCCCAGAAGCCGAGAAAATATGGAGAACTTGCCCATCATTATATGTTTGTTCCCATAGGCTCAGAGACCCTTGGCTCATGGGGAAAGAGTGCATCTAAGTTCCTCAAGGAGCTGGGCAAAAGACTCAACAGGGTAACTAGGGATCCCAGGGCAGCTAGTTTTCTGTTCCAGCGACTCAGCGCTGCTGTTCAGAGGGGTAATGCATGCTGTATTCTGGGCACGCGCCCCAGCTCGGAGGAGCTGGATGAGATTTTCGCATTATAATCAGTGACAAACATGTAACAATATGTACTAGACATGTATCTCTCACACCTCGTGTACTGTATATGCCATCTTTATATCAACAATGTATCTCTTAAATCTTTTGTACCATATTATGTAATAAAATATATCTATTGGTAAAAAAATAAAATAAAAGATGGGGTGGTAGGGGAAGTGGAATATTCAAATGGCTTCAGGAAGAAATCCAAATATTCTTCCTTGATGCCTTTTTATCCACTTCTCCGAGGCTATGGGTTCCACAATTTGTACCAGAGGTGGACCCCATCTTATATATATATATATATATATATATATATATATATATATATATATATATATATATGAGGCCTGGTCACAGACCGGGACGCAGGGACGTTGACCCTGGAACTCTCTCCAGGTAAACTCCAGGTATATACATGAACAATAGTTTAAGACAATTTTCATACACACTGACACACTGTCTGTGCCACTGCCTGTAACACTGTCTGTGCCACTGCCTGTGCCACTGCCTGTGCCACTGCCTGTGCCACTGCCTGTGCCACTGCCTGTGCCAATGCCTGTGCCAATGCCTGTGCCACTGCCTGTGCCACTGCCTGTGCCACTGCCTGTGCATATCGAAATAATAGTGAAACTGAAACGCTTATTGAAGAATAAGCTTTTCATTTCGACAACGTTTCGCCCTGTCTAGATATATGTCAAGTCATGACCAAAAACAGCTCTACGCAGAGCGAAATGTGCCAACGAACGCTTGTTCTGCAGTTTCTTATCTTTGCATCACATACTATCGTCTAGTTTCGCTCCTCGTGTTTACTTTCATCTACTTTCCTGAGGGTACTTCCCTTCCTGTGGCCACTTTCCCTTCGGGTAGTTTATGCTAAAAGTTTTATAAAACCGACAAATAGATATACAAAACACAAGCATCCTCGTATATCTACTTCACATTTATCAAGACTGATGGATAGACAACTTCGTAGCGAGTCTGAGGGCCTGGCCACCTACAACTGCTTCTTCCACCGTCTCCAGGCTTATTCTCTGTATTGCAGGGATAAAGACATCAGTTGGCGAAACGTCTTGAACGTGTCTTATTCGTCTTCACTTGAACGTACTTACCTGCTGTTGCTACTTCCCTGGGGGTACTTGTTGCAACTACTTCCTTTGATAGTATTCACTTGCTGCTGCTACTTTCCTTGGTGGTACTCACTTGTTACGGTTACTTCCGTTGATGGTACTCGCTTCTGCTACTTCCCTTAATGGTACTCGCTTCTGCTACTTCCCTTGATGGTACTCGCTTCTGCTACTTCCCTTGATTGTACTCGCTTCTGCTACTTCCCTTGATGGTACTCGCTTCTGCTACTTCCCTTGATGGTACTCGCTTCTGCTACTTCCCTTAATGGTACTCGCTTCTGCTACTTCCCTTGATGGTACTCGCTTCTGCTACTTCCCTTGATGGTACTCGCTTCTGCTACTTCCTTGATGGTACTCGCTTCTGCTACTTCCTTTATGGTACTCACTTGGTAGTTACTTCCCTTAATGGTACTCGCTGCTGCTACTTCCTTGAGGTACTCGCTTCTGCTACTTCCTTTATGGTACTCACTTGGTACTTACTTCCTTAATGGTACTCGCTTCTGCTACTTCCCTTGATGGTACTCGCTTCGCTACTTCCTTATGGTACTCACTTGGTACGGTTACTTCCTTAATGGTACTCGCTGCTGCTACTTCACTTGAGGGTACTCGCTTCTGCTACTTCCCTTGATGGTACTCGCTTCTGCTACTTCCCTTGATGGTACTCGCTTCTGCTACTTCCCTTGATGGTACTCGCTTCTGCTACTTCCTTTATGGTACTCACTTGGTACGGTTACTTCCCTTAATGGTACTCGCTGCTGCTACTTCCCTTGAGGGTACTCGCTTCTGCTACTTCCTTTATGGTACTCACTTGGTACGGTTACTTCCCTTAATGGTACTCGCTTCTCTACTTCCTTGATGGTACTCGCTTCTGCTACTTCCTTTATGGTACTCACTTGGTACGGTTACTTCCCTTGAGGGTACTCGCTGCTGCTACTTCCCTTGAGGGTAGGTCTTGCACTAACAACACCTAAGATCTGCACCTCGTCTCCCCACCTTACAGTGAGTTGCCAGTAACTAAATCTTGCCTTAGATTTTACCCAGTGTATATCTCCCAGGCTTGCCTGCATTATTTTTTTTTTATTGCTTTACAGAGGAGGGATTTTGTTGGCTTCGAGGACGCTGCAGTCACGAAAGGCGTTGATTAAATTTTGTTTTGCCACCGGATTTTTTTTTTTTAATTCTACCCATATATTAGAGGTATGACATCGCTACCTTCCTGCCCAACTACAACCACTGTACCCTGCTCTTCCCTCCCCTACACCCCCCTTCCCATAAGAGCATTAGTTCACTCCCCTTCCTTCACCCCCTTCAGGGTGGGGGGAGTTGAAGGTGTTTTGATAGCGATGAAGGGGAGCCCGAATAGCGAAAGCCTACTTTCAACTAGAGCTTTGAACCTGAAGTTTCTAATTCTTAATTTTATCACACTAAACGAGGTATCCCCTTTCTGATAGGAATTTTTTCTGGAACTTTCTAGCTACGTAGAACAAAGGGAAAGTGGAATAATTGAATTCCTCTATGAATTCCTTTATGAATGGATTATGAAGATATATGAGTGATAATGGGTTGATGAGAGGAAGAGGAGGAGGAGGAGGAGGAGGAGGAGGAGGAGGAGGAGGAGGAGGAGGAGGAGGGAGGAGAGGGAGGAGGAGGAGGAGGAGGAGGGGGGAGGAGGAGGGAGGAGGAGGAGGAGGAGGAGGGAGGAGGAGGGAGGAGGGGGGAGGAGGGGAGGAGGAGGAGGAGGAGGAGGAGGACCAGCTTAACCCAAGTGAGTAAGCTTACTCCAGTGCCTCTCTCTGCCAGACAACCAAAACAGAAAGAACTGAGGCTTCTTCACAACACATCAGGTGAGAAACTTCAGACATGTGGTTTGGACAAAACTGCAGAGAAATGGACAAAATGAGGAATAGACAGCGGAGCTCTCGGACAATAAGGAATTTCTCACAGATCACCAATTTGGATTTAGAAATGGGAAGTCGTGCCTTGCAAGCCTTATAGAGACCTATGGCAGGAAAGAGTATATCCTAATTCACTAAACCCATGCATATAGTGGTGGATTAGACCTCTGTCCGCTAGTCTCAACTCTGACCAGTCATTCTAAGGTTGGGTAGAATGCATATTCCAAGACTGTAAGAAAATCTTTGATACAGTGCCACACAAACTTCTTTTTTGCTTCTCTGTATATTCTTCTTCTTGTCCTTCCTCCTCCTTCTCTTCCTCATCCCCTCACAGGCTTAGAAACTCCTCGCCATCATGTACTGAGGCCACAAGACCCTCCACAACTGAACAATGCACAACGACACTCCAAGAATTAATGTGCATCTCAAGCATTTTGGTAACAGCAGAGAACTTGCTAGTAAATCATCAGCACCTTGTTCCTGCTCACACTCCGGCGACGTGCGCACAATAAGATGATCTAAGACGAAAGAATATCGAGGAATGTTGGTGACGGGAGCAACACCCTGACGGGCAGGTAACGCGGAGTAAACCCTCACGTTAGACTACGTTTCGTTAAGGTTGAGATTTTAAAAATTCTTGACAGAGTTCAGTCCTGAGCGAAATGTCGTCTGAAATAAATACTTGCGCTGCATAATCCTACGGGTTTAACACTCCCCCATAATTATAATTATACGTCCTCCCCAGCCTTTATCTAGGCAGCAAATTGGTAGGTAAGTAGGTATATTGTCAGGACACAGGACACGCGTTTCCTGACGCAGGTCTTAGTCATATGATGATCCATACTTATAGCTTTCGGTCATCTGACCATGATCCTAGTAGGTTTAGCGCTTCTTTTTTATTATAATAATAATAACAATGGTCATCTGACCGAGACCTTCCACTGGCTTACCGGTCCACCTCTTTAAAAATCATGGTTATGATAACGATTAGAATTTTTTACAACAATCTCCGAGAATTGCATAATAATCCTTGACATATATAACTTACGAGAGAATTGTTTACCAACCATGACATAAACTGCAGTGTTTATAGTTGTTGACTAAGGTAATAATAATAATAATAATAATAATAATAATAATAATAATAATAATAATAATTTATTTTGACATGATACATAGTTGTACAAAGGAATATAATAGTTGAGTGTACATGCCAAAAGCCTCTTGTATGCAGAACATTTCGGGCAAACTTAAAATTAACTTAGAATTAATAAGGCTATAGCAGATTAAATGGTCATTAGATGAGTTACAGTGAGTATTAATAGGTAATGCTATATGGCTTTAATGAGCCTAGTAGAGAAGTTTTAGTAGTGAATAATTACAGTTTTGAATTATTTTATAAAAATTACAGTATTACATTGGAACAATTTACAGTATGAAGTATTACAATTGAGTATTTAAAACGATGAAATTTGAACATTACAATTTTGAAGAATTAGTTTTACAATAGAACAATTTAAACAATTTACAATATGAAGTATTACAATTTAGTATTCAAAACAATGAAATTTGAATATCCTGATCTTGAAGTAATGAATACATGGTTGATCAATCTTCAGCACAATATTCAGTATTGAAACTGAGACATCACTGGTATTTTTTGTTACTTCTGAGTAACTGGTATGTATTAAGTACTACATGTCTGGTTAATTTTGGGTGATGAGGTTTCTAAGTAGGGCCCTAAAATTGATTTACAGGCAGGGGTCCTTTAGTGTGTTCTGGTAATTAATTCCATATCTTGGGGCCCTTTACGTACATAGCATTTTTGCACAGGGAGAGGTGGACACGAGGGATATCGTAGAGTGATTTGTGTCTTGTATTGTGGTTGTGTTCTGTGGTAGTTATCAAGTAGGAGTTTGAGAGGAGGGTTTATATTTGAGTATAGTGTTCTGTGTATGTAGTAGGTACAATAATAAGTGTGGATATTTTGTATATTAAGTAAATTAAGACTCTTGAAAAGTGGAGGAAAATGCTGTCTATTACAGGAGTTTGTAATCAATCGCACTGCAGTTTTTTGTTGGGTTATTAAAGGTTTAAGGTGATTTGCTGTGGTTGAGTCCCATGCACAAATACCATAGGTGAGGTAAGGGTAGATGAGAGAGTGGTAAAGAGCAAGAAGAGCTGATCGGGGGTACATAGTACCGTATCTTTGAGAGGATGCCTTACTGTTTTGGAGACTTTCTTGGATATTTGCTGTACGTGAGTTTTGAATTTCTGATTGCAGTCTAGGTGGAGACCTAGAAATTTGCCCTCTGTGTTTCTAGATGGGTGAACCATTTATCAGTATGTTTAGCTGTACATTTGTAACTGTTTTCAAACAGCATAAAAAGGTTTTGTCTATATTGAGAGTAAGTTTGTTGGTTGTTATTCAAGTAGTTATTTTCAGTAGTTCGGCATTTACAGTGTCTGTTAACGGTTGGGTTTGGGTGAGAGAAGACATAAGTAGTGTCATCTGCAAATAAAATAGGTTTAAGGAGTTTAGACGCGTTTGGGAGATCATTGATGTAAATGAGAAAGAGAAGTGGGCCAAGGACACTTCCCTGTGGGACTCCAACAAGAACTGGTTGTGTAGTGGAGGTAGCTCCATTTGTGTATACATACTGGGTTCTGTTGCTAAGATTTTAGGTAATCGAGATTGTGTCCTCTGACCCCGTAATGTTCTAGTTTTTGGTGCAATAGGTCATGGTCAACTGTATCAAAAGCTTTTCGTAAGCCTATGAAAAGTCCCAGGGAAAATTCATTTTTTTCGAGTGCAGAATATATTAGCTCAAGCATATGTATAATTGCATCATTAGTACTTTTTTTCGGTCTGAATCCAAACTGAAAGGGGTTGAGTATGTTGTGGGATACTAAGTAGGAGTAGACTTGTTTGTTAATTAATTTTTCGAAGATTTTAGATAGTAGGGGCAAGTCTGATATAGGCCTATAGTGGGTGGGTGTTTCACTTAGGTATAGGCCTATAGTGGGTGGGTGTTTCACTTAGGTATTAAGTGTTGCATCTTAGCGGCCACGGTTTAACACAATGAAGAGAAATAAATCATTGAGTGATGGAGCCTCAGGGCAGCATTTTCTGACGGGGTATTTGTTGACATTATGATCATGGTAGACCCCCCCCCCTCCAGGGAGGGTCCTTGATGTTAAGTAAAAGGACACAAGTGCAACTAATGTGACATTGTAAGACGAAGAATGAGGGGAGACATGATCGAGGTATATAAGTGGAAGATGGGTATTAATAAGGGGGATATAAATAAGGTCTTGAGGATATCTCTCCAAGAGAGAACCCGCAATAATGGATTCAAATTGGATAAGTTTAGATTTAGAAAGGATATAGGAAAATATTGGTTTGGAAATAGGGTAGTTGATGAGTGGAACAGTCTGCCTAGTAGGGTCATTGAAGCTATGACCTTGGGTAGTTTCAAATTTAGGTTGGATAAATTCATGAGTGAGAGGGGTTGGATTTGAGTGGGACTCGCACTTGAGTTAATAGAATCTTCAAAGCTTATTTCTTGGGTAGAATTGAAAATTAGGTTGGGCAATTATTCTGTTAGTGGGATGGATTGTGAAGGACCTGCCTAGTATGGGCCAACAGGCCTGCTGCAGTGTTCCTCCTTTCTTATGTTCTTATGTTCTTATTTTATTGTGGCAACGTTTCGCTCTCCAGGAGCTTTGTCAAGCATAACAAAGCTCATGGAGAGCGAAACGTTGCCACAATAAAATGTCACATTAGTTGCACTTGTGTCCTTTTAACATATTGTTGGTAATTGTACCAACATTAATACAGATTCCTTGATGCCGGGGGTGTCTTTTTCTAAGGAAATGAACCTGATGCCCTCCATTCCCCAGGCGCTGCATGACCCTTACGGGCTCAGCGCTCCTCCCGGAATGTCGCTTTATGACCCTTGTAGGTTTAGCGCTTCTCTTTTTGATTATAATAATAATCCTCCATGAGTGTAATAATAATAATAACGCATGTGCAAATTATGGCCTGTATGTTTGTTGAGTGTGAATGGTACGTAATTTCATCTTCCTTCAATTTTTTTTTCAATTATTAGTTCGTGTCAAATCTAGTAAGCATCAAAGCTGATAATGGTATTAAACGAGAGGTGTACTGTATGTCTCATGGTTATTTTCACCTTATATACTCTTTCCTGTACATGCATATTTTTCCACATTTAGTGGCATTAATGTGTTGATATTGACTGTTGCAATGTGATTGTGGCAGCTTTGTTGCTAGTCAACTGCCACTCTCACAAAGGTGTTTTATAAAGAGGTGGAGGTTTTATATACTCAACCGTCCGTGATCATTTACAAGTCACAGTGTGACTTGTAAATGGAAATAAGTCACTTTGACTTTTTTGGGTTATCCTGGGTAATGTACACATATGCTGCAATGTATGATAATTTATGTAACTTTAATTATGTGTATCAATACCTGAATAAACTTACACCCTCATCCACATTATTTCTCCCTAGTCTCTGGACCCAATGGGGGACCTACATTTTTGGGGCCCTCCAGCTTGTACTGTTATGAGGGCCCCTTCGTAACCTTCTCAAACAGCAGACCCAATTTTTTAAGCAATGTGGACAAAATTCGCTTTTGGGGCTCCTCCGGGATTAGGGGTCCTGAAGCTTAATAATAATATCTTCATTTCTACATGCACAAAGTATACAGCCTAACTGACAGTAAAGAGAATAACAGGCTTTTTTCCACTTTCCAGTGCATATAAATAATTAATATCATATTTACACTTTTATTAAGTGCGTAATATAACTAGGCCTAAAAAAAAGATATATTATATTACTAACCTTAAATATTTTCAACCTTTGCTTATGGTGACTGGCAAATGACCATTTAAGATGTAACTGTCAAAAGAAGGTTGAAGTGGATAATAGAGTTGGTTTGATATATATCTGGGCGTTCAACACGCCTTTCTCACCATTCTTGATCATTTCTAGCCTTTTAGCTTAAAGTAAAAGGCTTGTGACTCCACCCTTCACTAGTCTTACCCATAGGGGCCACCGTACTCTCATTAATAATTATAATAATAACAATAACACAAGTAAAAAGTTAGAAAATGGCCAGAATACAACACAGAGACACGCAGCGCACAAGCGTTGTAAACAGACTTATGTGTGGGTCAGCTGATGTGTGGGTCAGCTGATGTGTGGGTCAGCTGATGTGTGGGTCAGCTGATGTGTGGGTCAGCTGATGTGTGGGTCAGCTGATGTGTGGGGTCAGCTGATGTGTGGGTCAGCTGATGTGTGGGTCAGCTGATGTGTGGGTCAGCTGATGTGTGGGTCAGCTGATGTGTGGGTCAGCTGATGTGTGGGTCAGCTGATGTGTGGGTCAGCTGATGTGTGGAGCTGAGGTCAGCTGATGTGTGGGGTCAGCTGATGTGTGGGTCAGCTGATGTGGGTCAGCTGATGTGGGTCGCTGGTGGGGTCAGCTGATGTGTGGGTCAGCTGATGTGTGGGTCAGCCGATGTGTGGGTCAGCTGTTGTGCGGGTCAGCTGTTGTGCGGGTCAGCTGTTGTGCGGGTCAGCTGTTGTGCGGGTCAGCTGTTGTGCGGGTCAGCTGTTGTGCGAGTCAGCTGATGTGTGGGTCAGCTGATGTGTGGGTCAGCTGATATGCGGGTCAGCTGATGGGCGGGTCAGCTGATATCCAGGTCAGGTGATTTACGGGTCAACTGAGGAATGAGAGCAGACAGGCTATATATAGAAGCAGGAAATCAGCAATAGTATCAGTATTAGTAATAATAGTGACAGTAGCATTAACAGTAGTAACAGCAGTAGTAGCAGCAGCAGTAATGTAGCAGTAATAGTAAGAGATGCAATAGTAGTAGCAGCCGAAGTATTAATAGAAGTGGCCATAGTAGTAATAGCAGTAGTCATAGTAGTAGTGATCAAGGTTCAAGGAATAAAATATCTTCAATAAAGGTATCCCTCATGAATGCGTTCCTAATATTGCCTGATACTATCTGTTGCTACTCGGTGCTAGCAGCTCCTACCTGGTGCTAGCAGCTACTACCTGGTGCTAGCAGCTACTACCTGGTGCTAGCAGCTACTACCTGGTACTAGCAGCTACTACCTGGTGCTAGCAGTTACTACCTGGTACTAGCAGCTACTACCTGGTGCTAGCAGCTACTAGCAGTACCTGACCCCACCTCATCACTGATCACATATTTTTTATTCTCACCTGATCTGTGTATTGCTCTATTATTACTATATTTAGGGTAAAGCGCTAAATCCGAAGGGGTCATGAAGCACCTTGGGGAATGGGAAGCAATAACGTTAGCCAAGGAAACAGTTCAGATTCCTTAAATCAAGAGCCCCTCACTGGCATTAAGGAACCTCCCTTGAGAAGTATTACCATACCTCTCACTTTTTTATTATATTTAGCGAAGATAGTATAAATTTAGAGGTCATGCAGCACTTTGGGAATTGGATATAATCAATTTCATAGATCAATTTTATAATGGGGAAGCGCTAAACCCGTAGGGATTATACAGCGCCTGAGGGGGTAGGTGATAGGTATTTAGGCTCAATTCAGGGAATTGGAGCACAGATCCAATTATCTAGATCAAGAGCCCCTCACCAGCATCAAGGAACCTCCCTTGAGGGAGTCAAGATCCCCTCAAGAACATCAAGGCACCTGACACCCATCTTCCTTGAGGGGGATCTGTCTAGACATATTTTTCAATATTTCTCCTAGCAATACATTGCTGTAAACTCGTAACGATGTATTTTTTTTATTAACATTGGTTTTAATCCTAGAGGAAATCTGCCCACTGTTGTGCATTATTCATGGGAGGAAGCGCTAAAACCCCAGGGGTCATAGCGTATGGAGAAATGAGTATTATACCAGCAGTGCGCTATTATTTGACAATGATTTACACACGATACTTGGACTCGTCCTTCAGAACGGAGAGGTTACTTGAGTCCTGAAAATAATCACTTACAACACTATTATTGGGCAGCTGTAAACCCACAGGGGTCATACAGAGCCTGGGGAATGGGAGACAATCAGGTTTGATTCAAAAGGAAAACTGATCCATTTCTTTGAATCAAGTCCTTCCAAAGCATCAAGGCACCCCCCCCCTTGATGGACAACATCACTTGGTAACCAAAAGAGCATTAATATTTAATGTCAATATTCTGCTCTATACTGTATTACAGCTTATTTAATTACCATGTCAGTAATAAATACTGACATTGTTTGCAATCGAATTTTTGAGTTTGGGTGAAAGATAAATAGGTAATATAGCCAAAGTTTATTCAGTCTTCTGGGTAGTGAGAGATGACTTGTGAACAGTGCCCAGGTTGTATCACTGGCTGGAACACTAGGCTGCATCAATGGCTGGAACACTAGGCTGCATCAATGGCTGGAACACTAGGCTGCATCAATGGCTGGAACACTAGGCTGCATCAATGGCTGGAACACTAGGCTGCATCAATGGCTGGAACACTAGGCTGCATCAATGGCTGGAACACTAGGCTGCATCAATGGCTGGAACACTAGGCTGCATCAATGGCTGGAACACTAGGCTGCATCAATGGCTGGAACACTAGGCTGCATCAATGGCTGGAACACTAGGCTGCATCAATGGCTCGAACACTAGGCTGCATCAATGGTTCGAACACTAGGCTGCATCACTGTCTGGAACACCTGTAACACAGTATTAGTAGAAACACCGATTCACTGTTGAATACAACATTCATCACAAACCATTACTTTTAACAATTAAAATATAATTTTACCACTGAATTACGTTACTGACATTTTCTGAAATAAATTATATATTCTAAGCATTATTATAAAGTAGATTACATAAGGTAATATTTATTGCTCATTAAAGTTAACATTATTAATATGATAACCTAATGGGAAGATACATTACATTTGATTTTATATAACAGGTGATCCAGTAAGGTTATGTGTATTGAAATGAAGTCAGGCTGAATGACTTCAATGTCTGTATGGTAAGATTTCTTTGGATTTTTAACCAGGAGAGCTTGAAAACCAAGGATAACCGAAGTTTGTTGGTCTTCGAGGCATCGCTGGCAAGAAACGAGACATCGCTGGCAAGAAACGAGGCATCGCTGGCAAGAAACAAGCCATCGCTGGCAAGAAACAAGGCATCGCTGGCAAGAAAAGGCATCGCTGGCAAGAAACGAGGCATCGCTGGCAAGAAACGAGGCATCGCTGGCAAGAAACGAGGCATCGCTGGCAAGAAACGAGGCATCGCTGGCAAGAAACGAGGCATCGCTGGCAAGAAACGAGGCATCCCTGGCTTGCACTATGGTTAATTTTGTTAGTGTTAGGATTGTTAGTACTAGTATTACTGCTATGATTACTATTACTTTTATAAGCTATCGATAACCAACCTCTTATACAGATTACATCGCTACATATATATTAATCCTACTAACATATTTATACATGATCAATGTATTTGATAATTGAACATATATTTTTGTGACCTAGGTAGATTATGTGGTCCATTTTGAAGTCTGCCAGCCTGATCTGGCCGATTTGATGAAAAATATATCTAACAAGAAGGATATACTGATCAATAGCAGGAACGAGCATCACTAGCTGGAAGAGGCTTCGCTGGCAGGAAGGACATCACTGGCTGGAAGATACATCACTGGCTGGAACACACTGCTGCATTCCTTTATATAGAACAATAATAATGTTTATTATTGTTATTGTCAATCTTGCAAATTATTATAGATTGATAAAACAATTACAATGATACACATCACCTAGAAGGATATATTATTTAAAGTAAAATTTAAAATAAAGAAAGTTAGCTGATATATATTGCATAGTATTTGAACACACAAATGATCCTGGTAGGACACTTGGACCATACCCACATCTCCAGGTTGAGGCTGCCAGACTTTTTCACCTGGTGGTTGAAGTATTGAGGGAAACCATCCTGTGTGATAAAATATAAGAAAAACCATCCTGCATGTTAAATTATAACAAGAAAAGCATCCACTGAGAAAATATATCAGAACAATTAACTTGCTACAAAAATTGCAATAAATGACGGGAAAACAATTATGTGATGGAAAATATAATAGGGAAAAAACCACCCTTTTGCAATATCCCTTAAAACCATTTTTATAATGGAATATAAAAAAAACCACCCTGGGTGAGGGGAAAAGGGCAAAAACCATCTTGTATAATGGAACAGGGGAAAACCTTTTTGGATGGAATATTTTTTAAAAACCACATTTGTGATGGAATATAACTAAAAAAAAAAATATAATGGAAAGAGACAACCAATCACTACACCGGAAAACCGTAAATACGACAACCATCCTGGGGGGGAATTTGCAAACACGAGTGGACAAAAAACCCATCCTATATACAAAACATAAGCATCCCCCCGGGTTATGAAATGATAAAACATCCGGACCCTAGAGCCACCGCTGTGGACTAAAACTCCCCCGCTTGCCGGAACACAAAAAAACACAAGAAGAATAGCAATACAGTGGGCCCTACGGGCCCCAACACACAAAACACAAAATTGACTCATACCCAGCATCATGGAAAAAATTTAAAAGGGGGGGGCCTGCACCTACTGTATTTTACGGGAACCATGCTGTTTTTGGACCCTGAATTAAATTTATAATAATTAAACCCAAAATAAGGAAACGGACACTGACTGAAAGATTATGAAAAATAACGCAATCCCCGACGGAAAAAACCCAACTGGCTGATTGAAAAAGTTTTTAGCTGGAAGGCGTTGGTGGCTGGGGAAGGGGATGGCTGGAAGGCGCTGCTGGCTCTAACACCAGAGAAAGGGACTGATGGCTGGAAAAAAAACTGATGATTGGAAAAATTAATTAATTAGTCATTATGGGTTTTTTTTATTAACTATGGATGAAAACTTATAAATAGATTTATAATTACATATGAAAATTAATGATTATAAATATTTTATATCAATACTGATCAATATATCAGACATTTGTGATGGATGAAAACTAGGAACACATGGAGAGGCATCATTTGGGAAAAATATTTGGGTGGAAGACCCATCACTGGCTGAAAGATCATCACTGGTGCAAACTGAAACACTGCATTGCTTAGTAGAGTACATGAATTATACTTTGTTATTGTCATTCCTGCTACAATTATTATGATTATTTGCTAATAAGTCTGATAATTGAAAAGATAACTATTTGGCTCAAAAAAATTACAATGTGACCTTGTTAACTATTGAGTTTTTTCCCGTATTTAATATTTTAGTAAGGGATTATTGAATTTCAACAAAAAGGGTTTTATTCAATAGAAAAACATCACTGGCAGGAAGAGGTTTGCTGGGGCACATCACCAGCGGAAGAGGCTTTTGGCAGGAACAACATCACTGGCATCACCGGCCGGGAAAAAGCTTTTCTGGCAGGAAAAGCATCACTGGCATCACGAGCATTGCTGGCTGGAAGGCATTGCTGGCTCTAAAGGGGTTGCTGGCTGGGGAAAAGGCACTGCTTGTGGAAAAAAATAACTGATGATTGGAAAAGTTAATTGTCATTATGGTTTATTTTTTAATTTTCGATGACTAACTTATCAAATAGATTGATAATTTTCAAAAATTTTGATTATAAAAATTTTTTTTTCAATACACGATAATATATGGGGCATTTCTGATAAAGGATGAAAAAAATAGGGAACCAATGTAGAGGCATCCGGCTTGAAGACCCATCACTTTAAGACTCATCACGACGGGAAAGGGTCATCCTTGGAAGACCCTCAACGGGAAAACCCCTCACTGGGGGGAAGACCCCTCACTGGCGCATATCTGAAACACCATGTTAGACAAAAATGAATTATATAATTGTTATTGTCAATCCGCTATAATTATATTATTTCTAATAAGTCTGAAAATTGAAATAAAATAATTTTTAAGACTCAAAACATTCAATGTGGCCTTGTTAATATTATTTTTAAAGTTTTCAAATTTTAGAAAGGTATTATTGAATTTTATCAAATTTAAGGGCAGGAATAACCCCCCCTTGGGCGGCTGGCAGGAACAGCATCACTGGCATCCGAGCGCTGCTGGCTGGAAAAAAGGCACTGATGGCAAAAATAATGGATTGAAAAGATTTATGTAATTGTCATTATGGTTTATTTTTTTAAATCATGACTAATTTATCAAAAAATTTAGGGTTACATATATTATTAATGATTAAAAATATTTTAACAATACATCAGGGGTTTAAACAACCCCCCTGGCTGTCTTCGCAAGGGACAGGCACCCAAGCGGTACCTGAATTCTCCCCAGGTAGCTCCAGGTAAAACATGATCTTTTTTGAATTTGTGATAAAGGATAAAAAACAAAACACATGGTAAATCACTCGCTTGAAGCCCCATCTTGGGGGAAAATATTGGTATTTTCCGAAAGTTGAAATTGATAAATTTTCCCAATATGAAAGATATCCAATGCCGGCTTAAACGCTCATGGGGGTTTTAATAGAGAACCATCATAAGCGGCGGAAGCAGGGCAGAGGCTAAAAAGGGGGTGAGAGTAAAAAGACCACACACAGATTTCCCGGTGGTGATGGCGGGGAATTTGTAAGCGCCGCCAAAACGACAATTTCTCCCTTTTGATGGGGAGATCAACGGGGGGGATAAAAGGGGGCAACGGCCGGGGTCCCGTAATAGGGCAGTAATTTGGGAAAAAATTTTGGCGCCCGAGTGATGCTGTCATAGGCCTATTTGAACTCAGTGAAGGGCCCTCGAAGGATAAATTAACCCCCGATGCTGGGGCTTTCTCTAGAAGAGACTGAAATATGTTCGATAAACTTTTTGAAATGGTGAATATAGTGAAACCGAGTTGTAAAAATCAGGGGGATTTACCGGGGGGCTAGCGGGGGTACGCCCACCCCCCATGTTGGTGGGGGGAGATGAACAACATATGAAGTTATCTACTCAAAAACCAAGTATCGAAGGTGAATTTTATAAACTGTGGGGATTGCCAGGGTATACGTAGTATGTAAAATTATACGTATAAACAGTAATAAGGTGAATAGTGAGAGGTCTGAACGCTACCCCAACCAACCACTTTTAAATAACCCCCGGGCTGTGGGGGATAAGGGGGTTCCGGAAATTTAAACCCTTCCTTACCGGGACAACTTTACCATCCTCGAATGATCGCGGAGGCGCAACAACAAAAAACTCCCCATCAAAGCAAAACTTTATGCCTTTATTGTTGGTAATAATATTGACGACAGACTTTAGCTAGGTTAACAATCTACCCTGCCGTATGAGCTGTTAAAGGCAGGGTGGTCATGTTTCTTAATTGTGGTTCTCACCTTCTTTCGATTTGATCAGTCGCCCATAACCTATACAGTCCACTTAAATTTTAAACATACCAAAATTTTATTTTTCTCAGAATTTTTATTCCCGAGTGCAGTCAAGTGAGAATTTGAAGGTACCCTTGATGCGGCCGGG
>WNWK01027859.1:0-25912 GCA_009830355.1 Cherax destructor | reverse complement strand
ACAGTGGTTCCACTTTCTGCTGTCCCCTTTCCCCTCATTTACAAACCTCTAGACCAGTGGTTCCACTGATCTGCTGCCCAAATTTCCCCTCATTTCAAAACTCTGCTTACACGTGGTTACCACTGTTCTGTTCCCCCTTTCCCCCTCATATTACAAACACCTTTACACGCGGTTACCACTGATACTGCTGTCACAACTTCACCCTCATATTACAAACACTCTAGCTTACACAGTGGTTACCACTGATACTGCTGTCACAACTTCACCCTCATATTACAAACACTCTAGCTTACACAGCGGTTACCACTGTTACTGCTGTCACAACTTCACCCTCATATTACAAACACTCTAGCTTACACAGTGGTTACCACTGATACTCGATACAACCTCACCCTCATATTACAAACACTCTAGCTTACACAGCGGTTACCACTGTTACTGCTGTCACAACTTCCCCCTCATATTACAAACATAATAATCACACAGCAAATTAGATTAAATAAAGCAGGTATTTACATTTCACAGTCGGTGGCCGTAATGCCTTCCCTGTTATTAGTCATCAGTGGCGACAAATTGCACCGACAACGAGAAATATTCGCAGTGTTTAAAATGAGAGATGCTGGATTTTTAATCAGGCATGAACTCTATGGGGAGAGTGGCCCCCTGTGGGAAGATTGGCCCCCCTGTGGGGAGAGTGGCCTCAATGTGGGGAGAGCCCCTGTGGGGAGAGTGGCCCCCCTGTGGGGAGAGTGGCCCCCCTGGTGGGGAGAGTGGCCCCCCCGTGGGGAGAGTGGCCCCCTGTGGGGAGAGTGGCCTCCCTGTGGGGAGAGTAGCACCCTGTGGGGAAAGTAGCACTCGTCCCAAAGAGAAGAGACAAACCATTAACAACTCCAAGATATAAAAACCACTCACCACTCCCAGAGAGACATAAACCACTCACCACTCCCAGAGAGACAAACCACTCACCACTCAGAGACAACCACTCACCACTCCCAGGAGACATAAACCACTCACCACTCCCAGAGAGACATAAACCACTCACCACTCCCAGAGAGACATAAACCACTCACCACTCCCAGAGAGACAAACCACTCACCACTCCCAGAGAGACATAAACCACTCACCACTCCCAGAGAGACATAAACCACTCACCACTCCCAGAGAGACATAAACCACTCACCACTCCCAGAGAGCATAAACCACTCACCACTCCCAGAGAGACATAAACCACTCACCACTCCCAGAGAGACATAACCACTCACCACTCCCAGAGAGACATAAACCACTCACCACTCCCAGAGACAAACCACTCACCACTCCCAGAGAGACATAACCACTCACCACTCCCAGAGAGACATAAACCACTCACCACTCCCAGAGAGACAAACCACTCACCACTCCCAGAGAGACATAAACCACTCACCACTCCCAGAGAGACAAACCACTCACAACTCCCAGAGACATAAACCACTCACCACTCCCAGGAGACATAAACCACTCACCACTCCCAGAGAGACAAACCACTCACCACTCCCAGGAGACATAAACCACTCACCACTCCCAGAGAGACATAAACCACTCACCACTCCCAGAGAGACATAAACCACTCACCACTCCCAGAGAGACAAACCACTCACCACTCCCAGGAGACATAAACCACTCACCACTCCCAGAGAGACATAAACCACTCACCACTCCCAGAGAGACATAAACCACTCACCACTCCCAGAGAGACAAAACCACTCACCACTCCCAGAGAGACAAACCACTCACCACTCCCAGAGAGACATAAACCACTCACCACTCCCAGAGAGACAAACCACTCACCACTCCCAGGGAGACATAAACCACTCACCACTCCCAGGGAGACATAAACCACTCACCACTCCCAGGAGACATAAACCACTCACCACTCCCAGAGAGACATAAACCACTCACCACTCCCAGAGACATAAACCACTCACCACTCCCAGAGAGACATAAACCACTCACCACTCCCAGAGAGACATAAACCACTCACCACTCCCAGAGAGACATAAACCACTCACCACTCCCAGAGAGACATAAACCACTCACCACTCCCAGAGAGACATAAACCACTCACCACTCCCAGAGAGACAAACCACTCACCACTCCCAGAGAGACATAAACCACTCACCACTCCCAGAGAGACATAAACCACTCACCACTCCCAGAGAGACAAACCACTCACCACTCCCAGGAGACAAACCACTCACCACTCCCAGGAGACATAAACCACTCACCACTCCCAGAGAGACAAACCACTCACCACTCCCAGGGAGACATAAACCACTCACCACTCCCAGGGAGACATAAACCACTCACCACTCCCAGGGAGACATAAACCACTCACCACTCCCAGAGAGACATAAACCACTCACCACTCCCAGGAGACATAAACCACTCACCACTCCCAGAGAGACATAAACCACTCACCACTCCCAGAGAGACATAAACCACTCACCACTCCCAGAGAGACATAAACCACTCACCACTCCCAGAGAGACAAACCACTCACCACTCCCAGGGAGACATAAACCACTCACCACTCCCAGAGAGACATAAACCACTCACCACTCCCAGAGAGACATAAACCACTCACCACTCCCAGAGAGACAAACCACTCACCACTCCCAGGAGACATAAACCACTCACCACTCCCATAGAAGTGCCACGCAGGTTTCAAGCCTCACACCTGCGTCAAGGTGTGCCAGCACAAGACTGTGTCAAGCAAGAATAAAATTGGGGTTGTGAGTGAACATAAGTCATCAGGCCCAGACAATTCATCTCAGCAGCAGGAACATACAAATGAAATATTCTGAGAGGAGACTTACCTTCCTAAATCCTAACACCATGGCAGTGAAGCCCCTCGCTCTTACACCATGGCAGTGAAGCCCCTCGCTCTTACACCATGGCAGTGAAGCCCCTCGCTCTTACACCATGGCAGTGAAGCCCCTCGCTCTTACACCATGGCAGTGAAGCCCCTCGCTCTTACACCATGGCAGTGAAGTCCCTCGCTCTTCTTGACTACCCCTGATTAATGGGGGATGCTATTTTTTAACATATATAATGTAAGTGTGGAGATTTAAGGGTATATTCGAGAAATGGGGTAATTTATGGGATGTGGGGATTGTTAGGGAGTCAGCAGTGACGGGAAGACGTCATCAAAGGCTTGACTGATTACTTTATGGTAGAGATCAGGGAGTCTTAATCTAAGTCTCGTAAATGTGTCAGCTGTAGCTACATGTACAATGTTGATACATGAGACACATGTGCAACACTTGGGTATCTTTACTGAGGAAACGTTTCGCCCCACAGTGGCTTCATCAGTCCATAAAAAGAATAATGGTGAAGATTGGAAGGAGTTTGAGGTAATCAGTCCCTCAGCCTGAGACTGAAGGACTGATTACCGGGGGAAGGAGAGGGAGTTAAAGGTAACTACTCACACATCCCTTTCAGAACACTCATACGCCTACCGGCTTATGCCACTGACCCAACCTAGTCAGGTCACATTCACTTAAGGAAGGAGCACGGCATCTGACCTAGTGGCACAAGCTAGTCAGGTCCAACCCACATCCACTTATGATGTATTTATCTAACCTATTTTTAAAACTACACAACGTCTTAGCTTCCATGACGGTACTCGGGAGTTTGTTCCACTCATCCACAACTCTATTACCAAACCAGTGTTTTCCTATATCCTTCCTGAATCTGAATTATTCCAACTTAAAACCATTGCTGAGAGTCCTGTCTTGGCTAGACATTTTCAGCACGCTATTTACATCCCCTTTATTTATTCCTCTTTTCCATTTATACACCTCAATCATATCCCCCCTAATTCTACGCCTTTCTAGAGAGTGCAGATTCAGGGCCCTCAGTCTATCCTCATAGGGAAGATTTCTGATACATGGGATCAACTTTGTCATCCTCCTCTGTACATTTTCCAGTGCATTTATATCCATTCTGTAATACGGTGACTAGACCTGTGCAGCATAATCTAAATGAGGCCTAACCAATGATATATAGAGTTGAAGAACAACCTGAGGACTTCTATTATTTATACTTCTTGATATGAAGCCAAGGATTCTGTTAGCTTTATTGAGAACACTTATGCACTGTTGTCTTGGTTTTAGATTACTGTTAACCAGAACTCCCAAATCCTTTTCATAATCACTAATATTAAGATCTACATTTAGTTTATATATGGCATGGTTGTTTTCTTATCCAATGTTTAGAACTTTGCATTTGTCTATATTGAACTACATTTGCCACTTCTCCGACCACTGCATCAGTCTATTCAAATCTTCCTGGAGTGTTTTAATGTCCTTATCAGAATGAATTAGGCGACCTGTTTTGGTGTCATCAGCAAACTTGTTTATGTTTCTATTTATTCCCTCATTAATGTTGTTTATATAAATTGTGAACAACAAAAGGCCCAACACTGACCCCTGTGGAACACCACTCGTGACGCGCTCCCACTCTGATTTCTCCCCATTGATGCAAACTCTCTGCTGCCTGTCAACCACACTTCTACCCAGGAAAAAAATTCAATTCCTATTCCGTGTGCCTTAATTTTCCTCAATAGCCTCTGATGTTAGTAAATTCGTAAGACAGGAACGCCCCTTAGTAAAACCGTGCTGAGATTCATTAATCAATTTATGCCTTTCAAGATGGCTACGAATTTCCTCGCCAATTATTGATCCCATAAATTTTCCCAGTATGGAGGTAAGGCTTATTGGTCTATAGTTCGAAGCTAAGGACCTGTCACCTGCCTTGTAAATAGGTATTACATTTGCCATTTTCCACTTGTCTGGCACTATGCCAGTTTGTAGTGATATATTGAAAAGATTAGCCAAAGGTTTGCTAAGCTCCTTTTTACATTACTTTAAAACCTTGCAAACAGTTCATCAGGGCCTGGGGATTTGTTAGGTTTTAATTTATCTATTTGTCTGAGGACCATGTCACTAGTTACCCTAATCGTGCATAGTTTATCTTCCTGCGTAAAAACAGGAAATAAGAGTTAAAAATTTCACACATTTCCTTATCACTGTCAGGGATCTGACCTGAGTTACTCTTAAGTGGGCCTATCTTGTCCTAATCTTACTTCTGTATACCTGAAAGAACCCTTTTGGGTTAGTCTTCGAATCCCTTGCCACTTTAGCCTCATAATCTCTTTTAGCTTTTCTTATTCCCTTTTTTATTTCTCTCTTTAACTGAATATATTGATTTCTTAACTGCCCATCCTCTCTTTTGATATCCCTATATATGCCTTTCTTTTGACTAATGAGATATTTTAATCTATTGTTTATTAATTTGGGATCATTTTTGGTTGGTCTAATTTCCCTGCTTGGAACATAAGTTGTCTGGGCAGCTAGACCTATGCTCTGAAAAAAGCCATATTGGCAACCAACACCACCTATCTGACCCATAGTCAGGTCGTTCCAATTTAGCCCACCCAGGTAATTTCTCAGTCCAATGAAATCGGCTAAGCGGAAGTCTGGGACAGAAACTTGATTGCAGTTATTTGGGTAATTCCATGATATATTGAAACTAAATGATTTGTGATCGCTTTCCCCAAGCTCTTCATTAACCTCAAGATTATTAATTAGTGATTCTTTGTTGGCAAGAACCAAGTCAAGCAGATTGTTTCCTCTTGTTGGTTCTGTCACAAACTGTTTCAAAAAGCAATCCTAAATCGTATCAAGAAAGTCACTAGACTCAAGATTTCTTGTCATATTTTTCCAATCAATTTGTCTAAAGTTAAAATCTCACATTAACACATTTTCATATCTAGACGCCTTATGAATTTCGTCCCATAGCAGCTTACTGCACTCCCTATCAAGATTTGGGGGCCTATAAATCACACCCAAAATTAATTTGTCACGACCCTCGAGAAACTGTAGCCAAACAGATTCTGTGTCCGATGTTTCTAATCTTATATCTTGTCTAAGACAACAATTTAAATTATTACTGACGTAAGGTGTGTAAATAAGGAAAGTAAATAAGCAAATATGGAGCGTAAATGAGTGTACATAAGTAAATAAGGACTGCAAATAAGTAAATAAGGACTGCAAATAAGTAAATAAGGAGTGTAAATAAGTAAATAAGGAGTGTAAATAACTAAATATGGAGTGTAAATAAGTTTGAATAAGGTGTGTAAATAAGGAGCGTAAATTTGGAGTGTAAATTAGGAATGCAAATAGTCATCACAATTAGAACACAGGCAACGCCGTCAACAACACAGGCACAGTGCCACGCACATGGTGCCCAAGTTCCTCGGTACACACCGTGTGTGTGTGTGTGTGTACACATCAAGTTCTATCTGTGGGATCGAGACTCAGCTCCTGGCCTCTCCGCCTAGAATATTTTGCTCATCACTAATTTTTTTGGCCTCTTGGGCCATGTCATATCTACTGTTGAAGCTGTGTGTTTACTCTGTCTCGACCACTGCTTCTGAAGTAATACTTACCTACATCCTGAGGCTCATGTGTCTTCAGCTTTCACCTGTGTCCCCTTGATACTGCTGCTCTTAATTTAGTCTATCCTAATCTACCCTAAGATTTTGTATATCGTAATCATATCTCCCCCCCCTCATTTTCTTCCTCAGTAAGTGGACAGTTAAGCACATCTTGAACACTATGTGCTTAATTGTGCACTTAATGAGGAATATAAAGACAGTATAATAACCTATGTGACATGTCAAGATATCTTATTAATGAAAATAAGTTACCAGATGTACTAAGCAAATTTCCTAAATTTGCTTGTAACAGATAAGTGAACTGTAGATATAAATCCAAATGTACTCCTGTTAACCCTTTCGGGGCCTAGTTCTTAGGCCTTTTGTGTATCCATATGCTCCTGTGCTACCCTCCACAGGATGGATATGAGGTCAACAATAAACTAGCCACTTCGGTGGCAAAATCTAAAAATCTAATCTCTTCTTCAAGGTTGTCAGGTTCACTTTCTTTAACCTCTCCTTACAGTGCATCCCTCTCAGGTCTGGTATTACCTTTATTCCTTCAGGTAGTCTATCACACTTGGGCCTCAGGCTGAGCCGTACTGCATGACTGACTTGAGTCCCACACAAGGTACTGCATGATTGACTTAAGTCACACACAAGGTACTGCATGACTGACTTAAGTCCCACACAAGGTACTGCATGATTGACTTTACAAGTACTGATATGATTGAGTCCCACACAAGGTACTGCATGATTGACTTAAGTCACACACAAGGTACTGCATGACTGACTTAAGTCCCACACAAGGTACTGCATGATTGACTTAGTCACCAGGTACTGCATGACTGAAATGAGTCCCACACAAGGTACTGCATGACTGACTTAGTCCCACACAAGGTACTGCATGATTGACTTAGTCCACACAAGGTACTGCATGATTGACTTAAGTCACACACAAGGTACTGCATGACTGACTTGAGTCCCACACAAGGTACTGCATGATTGACTAAAGTCACACACAAGGTACTTCATGACTGACTTAAGTCCCACACAAGGTACTGCATGACTGACTTAAGTCCCACACAAGGTACTGCATGACTGACTTGAGTCCCACACAAGGTACTGCATGATTGACTTAAGTCACACACAAGGTACTTCATGACTGACTTAAGTCACACACAAGGTACTCCATGACTGACTTAAGTCACACACAAGGTACTTCATGACTGACTTAAGTCACACACAAGGTACTCCATGACTGACTTAAGTCACACGCAAGGTACTGCATGACTGACTTAAGTCACACACAAGGTACTGCATGACTGACTTAAGTCACACACAAGGTACTGCATGACTGACTTAAGTCACACGCAAGGTACTGCATGACTGACTTAAGTCACACACAAGGTACTTCATGACTGACTTAAGTCACACGCAAGGTACTGCATGACTGACTTAAATCACACACAAGGTACTGCATGACTGACTTAAGTCACACACAAGGTACTGCATGACTGACTTAAGTCACACACAAGGTACTGCATGACTGACTTAAGTCACACACAAGGTACTGCATGACTGACTTAAGTCCCACACAAGGTACTGAATGACTGACTTAAGTCACACACAAGGTACTGCATGACTGACTTAAATCACACGCAAGGTACTGCATGACTGACTTAAGTCCCACACAAGGTACTGAATGACTGACTTAAGTCACACACAAGGTACTGCATGACTGACTTAAGTCTCACACAAGGTACTGCATGACTGACTTAAGTCACACACAAGGTACTGCATGACTGACTTAAGTCACACACAAGGTACTGCATGACTGACTTAAGTCCCACACAAGGTACTGCATGACTGACTTAAGTCCCACACAAGGTACTGCATGACTGACTTAAGTCCCACACAAGGTACTGCATGACTGACTTAAGTCCCACACAAGGTACTGCATGACTGACTTAAGTCACACACAAGGTACTGCATGACTGACTTAAGTCCCACACAAGGTACTGCATGACTGACTTAAGTCCCACACAAGGTACTGCATGACTGACTTAAGTCACACACAAGGTACTGCATGACTGACTTAAGTCCCACACAAGGTACTTCATGACTGACTTAAGTCACACGCAAGGTACTGCATGACTGATTTAAGTCCCACACAAGGTACTCCATGGCTGATTTAAGTCCCACACAAGGTACTCCATGACTGACTTAAGTCCCACACAAGGTACTCCATGACTTGACTTAAGTCACACACAAGGTACTGCATAACTGACTTAAGTCCCACACAAGGTACTCCATGACTGACTAAAGTCCCACACAAGGTACTCCATGACTTACTTAAGTCCCACACAAAGTACTCCATGACTGACTTAAATCACACACAAGGTTCTGAATGCTATTCTGTGGTGTCAGTGTCGAAGAGGTAGAGATGGAGAAGCAATAAGACTAAGAGCTGCACATCCATCCTGGGCTGCCTCAGTTTCATCATGAATAAAGGAGACACCAAACACTTCATTTTTACTAAGATACATATATTAATAGTTCATTATATCACAACATTAACCATCATCAGGACCTGTAAAATTTGACTTTGACTAAGTTTATTACTAATTAAAGGTCAGACCTTGTTAAGTCTAGTTTCCATGTACTGGAAACTCATCGGTCACAAATATTCGTATATGCTACTAAAATTTAACTAAGGCGATTTTTTCAGTCTTTTTTTAAGAAATTAAAGCAGTTAAGTCCATCCATTAACTTCAATGCAGAGTTGAGAAGATTGCAATAAATTACTTTTCCTGGATGTATTAGACATCAAAGGCGATCAAGAAATTGATTTTGATGATTAGAGAAAACCTTCACACACACACACACACACACACACACACACACACACACACACACACACACACACACACACACACACACACATATGCCCGGTGGCCTAGTGGTAGCCTCGCTTCACGCACGGAGGGCCCGGTTCTATTCGACGGCGGAAACATTTCGAAGTGTTTCACCACACACTCACACACATACATACAACAGGCCTAGTGTCAAATCGACATGTGCCTAGGACAAAATGGTAACTAACACACACACACACACACACGCACGCACGCACGCACGCGCGCGCACACAGAAGTGCAGTGGCTACTAAGCGAGCTAGATATCTCAAAGGCGATGGGGCCAGATAACATCTCTCCATGGGTCCTGAGAGAGGGAGCAGAGGCACCATGTGTACCACTAACAACAATCTTCAACACATCTATCGAAACAGGGCGACTACCTGAGCTATGGAAGACACCAAATGTAGTACAATTTTTTTAAAAAAAGGAGACAGACACGTAGCATTAAACTACAGACCAGTGTCACTGACGTGTATAGTATGCAAAGTCATGGAGAAGATTATCAGGAGAAGAGTGGTGGAACACCTAGAAAGGAATGAGCTTATCAATGACAACCAGCACGGTTTCAGGGACGGGAAATCCTGTGTCACAAACCTACTGGAGTTCTATGACAGGGTGACAGCAGTAAAACAAGAGAGGGGTGAGTAGACTGCGTTTTCTTAGACTGTAAGAAGGCGTTTGACACAGTTCCACACAAGAGATTAATGCCTAAGCTGGAGGACCATGCAGGGATAACAAGGAAGGCGCTGCACTGGATCAGGGAATACCTGTCAGGAAGACATCAGAGAGTCATGGTACGTGACGAGGTGTCAGAGTGAGAGCCTGGGACGAGCGGGGTTCCACAGGGGTCAGTCCTAGGACCGGTGTTGTTTCTTTTATTTGTGAACGACATGAAGGAAGGAATAGACTCAGAAGTGTCCCTGTTTGCAGATGATGTGAAGTTGATGAGAATTCAATAGGTGGAGGACCAGGCGGAACTACAAAGGGATCTGGACAGGCTGCAGGCCTGGTCCGGAAACTGGCTCCTGGAGTTCAACCCCACCAAGTGCAAAGTCATGAAAATTGGGGAAGGGCAAAGAAGACCCCAGACGGATTACAGTCTAGGGTGTCAGAGACTACAAACCTCACTCAAGGAAAAGGATCTTGGGGTGAGTATAACACCAGGCACATCTCCTGAGGCGCACATCAACCAAATAACTGCTACAGCATATGAGCCTCTGGCAAACCTAAGAACAGCATTCCGATATCTCAATAAGGAATCGTTCAGGACCTTGTACACTGTGTACGTTAGGCCCATACTAGAGTATGCACCACCAGTTTGGAACCCACACCTAACCAGGCATGTAAGGAAATTCGAGAAAGTGCAAAGATTTGCGACAAAACTAGTCCCGGAGCTAAGGGGTATGTCCTACGAGGAGAGGTTAAGGGAAATCGTCCTGACGACCCTCGAGGACAGGAGAGATAGGGAAGACATGATAACAACATATAAGATACTGAGAGGAATTGACAAAGTGGACAAAGACAGAATGTTCCAGAGATGGGACACAGCAACAAGGGGACACAGTTCGAAGTTGAAGACTCAGATGAATCACAGAGATGTTAGGAAGTATTTCTTCAGTCACAGAGTGGTCGGGAAGTGGAATAGTTTGGGAAGCGATGTAGTGGAGGCAGGCTCAATACATAGCTTTAAGAAGAGGTATGATAAAGCTCATGGCGCAGGGAGAGTGACCCAGTAGGGGCCAGTGAAGAGGCGGGGCCAGGAGCTATGAATCGACCCCTGCAACCACAACTAGGTGAGTACAAGAAGAGGTACGATAAAAGTCACGGAGTAGTGAGAGAGAGTGGACCTAGTAGCGACCACCGAAAAACCGGGTCCAGGAGCTATGACTCGACCCCTGTAACCACAAATAAGTACACACACACAATATATTACATTCAAACAATGTCAATAATTATCCCATTTTTATGTAAATTATTTCTTTTTATTTGTGCACGTGAGCGTTTGTACGTGGTGAAGTGCGTGCCCGTGCGTGTTTGTACGTGGTGAAGTGCGTGTCCGTGCGTGTTTGTACGTGGTGAAGTGCGTGCCGTGCGTGTTTGTACGTGGTGAAGTGCGTGCCGTGCGTGTTTGTACGTGGTGAAGTGCGTGCCCGTGCGTGTTTGTACGTGGTGAAGTGCGTGTCCGTGCATGTTTGTACGTGGTGAAGTGCGTGTCGCGTGCCGGTGCGGTTTTACTGTGGTGCGTCTGCTGTTTGTACGTCGCGCACGTGAATGCCGCGTGTTTGACGACTGTGCGTGTACGGTGAGGTGCGTGCGTGTACGGGTAAGGCGTGGTGACGGGACGGGTGAAGTGCGGCAGGTAGCGACGTGGTAGTGTGCCAGGGGTGTGTACGGGGAGTGGTGAGTGCGGTTGTAGGTGGTAGTGTGACAGGAGGGAGTGGGGGTAGCATGTGGAGTGGCGGTATGTGAGAGGGCTGTGAGTGTGACGGAGGGAGGGTGGTAATGTGACGGAGGAGGGGTGTGTGTGACGGAGGGAGGGTGGTAGTGTGACGGAGGGAGGGTGGTAGTGTGTCGGAGGGAGGGTGGTAGTGTGACGGAGGGAGGGTGGTAATGTGACGGAGGTAGGGTGGTAATGTGACGGGGGTAGGGTGGTAGTGTGACGGAGGGAGGGTGGTAATGTGACGGAGGTAGGGTGGTAGTGTGACGGAGGGAAGGTGGTAGTGTGACGGAGGGAGGGTGGTAGTGTGACGGAGGGAAGGTGGTAGTGTGACGAAGGGAGGGTGGTAGTGTGACGGAGGGAGGGTGGTAGTGTGACGGGAGGGTGGTAGTGTGACGGAGGGAGGGTGGTAGTGTGACGGAGGGAGGGTGGTAGCGTGATGGTGGGAGGGCGGTAGTGTTACGGAGGGAGGGCGGTAGTGTGACGGAGGGAGGGTGGTAGCGTGATGGTGGGAGGGCGGTAGTGTGACGGAGGGAGGGTGGTAGTGTGACGGAGGGAGGGTGGTTGCGTGACGGTGGGGGGGCGGAAGTGTGACGGAGGGAGGGTGGTATCGTGACGGAGGGAGGGTGGTATCGTGACGGAGGGAGGGTGGTAGCGTGACGGAGGGAGGGTGGTAGCGTGATGGTGGGAGGGTGGTAGTGTGACGGAGGGAGGGTGGTAGCGTGATGGTGGGAGGGCGGTAGTGTGACGGAGGGAGGGCGGTAGTGTGACGGAGGGAGGGTGGTTGCGTGACGGTGGGAGGGCGGAAGTGTGACGGAGGGAGGGTGGTAGTGTGATGGAGGGAGGTGGTAGTGTGACGGAGGGAGGGTGGTAGCGTGACGGAGGGAGGGTGGTAGCGTGACGGAGGGAGGGTGGTAGCGTGACGGAGGGAGGGTGGTAGCGTGACGGAGGGAGGGTGGTAGCGTGACGGAGGGAGGGTGGTAGCGTGACGGAGGGAGGAAGGGAACATGAAAGATGTGATGGCATCATCAGCAGGCTGAGATGACATCATCAACAGGCTGAGATGACATCATCAGGCTGAGCTGACATAAGCAGGCTGAGATGACACCTAATCCGTCTTCAGTTAAAAACTGTTGTGTAGTGAGGTGCGCCAGTACACAAGGGGAGGGAGGAGCACCTGCTACCTAGCAGTTGTAGACCCATAGATCTACGTCTTGTCATACCCTGGAAAACTTGCTTCTCATACAGAATGGGTGTGGCTTAACCCATGGCAGGCAAGTCCTGAAACCCACAGGCCAATGCTCTGGAGCTTTATTCATGTTATTATGATCTCATGAGTCGCAATTTGTTTATCATCTGTAGGAATCTTTAGGGCCGCCACTTCCCAATGGGAATAAATATGTAAGAGACCCATGTAATCATTGTGAAGCAGAAGCCTGCTACACAAGTCTTTGCCTCGGCATCTGACCGATCATTTCACGAGGCACCAACAAGGTCCAGGCACCACTGGAACTTAAGAGCATTACACAAATAACCTGCATATAGAAGAGAGGAGCTTACGGCGACGTTTCTGACTCACGTACCTACACTCCTCTCGTTTCCAACCCTCTTGATCGCATCAAGAGAACTTTCAAAAGAAACTTAAGACTCTCTCCGACCTCTGTCCCTCTGACTTTGACCTTGTTCAACTTTTTCGTGTCATCTGTCCCTCTCTGCCCTATTTCTATGGCCTTCCCAAAACTTATAAACCTGATATTCCTCTGCGTCCCATCATATCTTCTAGAGGTTCTGTCTCTTATTCTCTTGCTTCTTGGCTAGCCAAAACCCTCACTCCTTTTCTTGGTACTTTTTCTCCTGCCCACCTTCGTCACTCTCAAGACTTCATTGAACGGGTTCGCTCTCCCGACCTGTAAGATGCTTAGTCTTGATGTCGAGTCCCTCTTCACTAATGTCCCTCTTGATGATGTCCTTAATTTTCTCAGAGAGAAGGCCAATGAAGGGTTACTTCATCTCCCTATACCTACTGATGTCTTTCTTGATCTTATCCGCCTTTGTGTGGACTCTAATTCCTCTTCCTTCCAAGGTAAATATTATTCTCAAACCTTCGGTGTCGCAATGAGCTCTCTATCTCCTGTTCTTGCTAATTTTTACGTGGAATACTTCGAGACTGTTCTTCCCACTATTGACGTGCGTCCTTCACTCTGGCTCCGCTATGTAGATGACATCTTTGTTCTTTGGCCGCATGACTTAAGTCTCTTCCAACCATTTCTTGATGCTCTTAATAATCTTGCCCCTTCCATTAAGTTTAAAGCTGAATGGGAATCTAATTCCTTGCTTCCTTTTCTTGATATTTATGTCCACCGCTCAGACACAGGTTTTGTCTTCTCCGTGTACCGCAAGCCTATGCACAGTGGCATGTACTTTCACTACTTTTCTTATCATGCCTCCTCTGTCAATAATAGCGTTCTTATCTCCCTCTTTCTCCGTGTCTCCGCATTTGTGATCCTCAGTTCCTGAAGTAGAAATTTCCACTCTTTATAATTCATTTTCCCGCCTTGGCTACCCTTACCATTTCATAGACTGCTTTCTCACGTGCTAAACGGACTTTCTTCTCTCCCAAACTCTCTACTCCTCGGAACTCTCCTGTCCTCTGCCTTCCCTACATCTCTGGTCTCTCTAATCTCAACAACTCTCTCTGTTCCTTAACCATCACACTTTTCGCCAGACTAACACTCTTCGCACAATCTAGTTCATACCTCCCCTCCCTCTATAGATTCTAACACATATATCAACATTCACTTTGTCAGCGAATATAATATATCCACAATCACGAACCTTGTCAACCTGGAGGACACAATCTCCCCATCATCCCTCATGTCAGAGATAACAACAACATGACTCACGAAATCGTAATGACACGATTGCAAACAAACCATACCACGGATGGGGTTCGAACCCGCGGTCACAGAGTCTCAAAACTCTGGAGTTTTGAGACTCTGTGACTGCGGTTCGAACCCCACCCGTGGTATGGTTTGTTTAACAACAACATTCTTGTCAATATTATAGAAATATAGCCGCCACATGAATATCTACAAAATGGGAGTAGTATCAGAGTCTGAGCCAGCAACAACAGCAGCTTGGTATCCGGTTAAGTTTGGCTCTTGGTCTCTACCATGAGCCATGTTCATGCAGGGGTAGTTATGAATCACTATCACGGAGGAACCCAGTAAAGAGGCTGGTGCCTCACCAGACTTATGTGTTAAAAGATGTTATGAAAAGAGAAACATTAGAGGTGCATAAAACAAATGGGAGACAAACAATTGATTAATAAGAACAATCCATTGCTCTGCCACGAGTCATCGGTGCAAACTTTCCAAGAGCACAGCCCAAAGATGACGTGCCAAGAAACAACAGAGCAAGGCTTAGCAAAATAGTCTATTTAGACTGGGAGGGTCAGAGGTGCTAGCAGCATATGCATAGTAATGGCCGAGGGCAACCCGGCAAGAACACCTAGCACTGCACACCATCACTCCTGGATCTGCAGGTAACCTCAGGTATTACTTCCCTAACTAGACGGCAACCCACTGTGCCACCACGTTACCGTGACCCCAGGGTCAGGGTAACAAATCAGAGTACAAATCAACGAATACAAATCGATTAGTGTGCATAAAATACCACCAGGACCATAACTCACTACACAAAACATGTAATTAATAAGTCCACTTCCACGTTTGTAGACAGCCACAATACCTCATTAATCTTAATTAATCCTGGATTAGAGTATCGCGTCAAGCTTTAATAACCTGGCCAAGCTGGCCCAGGCCAGCAACACAGCAGTGTTGCTGGTCCAGGCCAGCAACACAGCAGTGTTGCACAGGTGTGGATCAAAGTCGTCACGTGACACAACAATAATGGCTGCCTGCATCTGCCGTCGTCGTGTCGAGCACATCTGTACCTCGAGACTGGTGCGGCAGTGACTGACGGTGCGGCAGTGACTGACGGTGCGGCAGTGACTGACGGTGCGGCAGTGAATGACGGTGCGGCAGTGAATGACGGTGCGGCAGTGAATGACGGTGCGGCAGTGACTGACGGTGCGGCAGTGAATAACGGTGCGGCAGTGAATGACTGTTGGGAGATGAATGATTGTTGACTGTGTGGTGTTGAATGAATGAGTGGTGCTGAATGACTGTCATGTTCAATGACTGTGTTGTGATGAATGAGAGTATGTGGTGGTACCTACGTGGTGTTAGGTGGCTGTGTTGTGATGAATGAGAGTGTGTGGTGGTACCTACGTGGTGTTAGATGACTGTGTGACGTTGAGTTATTCTGACTGTAACGAAGCACCGACTGCAAATCCCAGTCTGTGACTGCAGACTGGGTTGACTTAGAAAGCTACAGCGGTACCCGGATCGAAAGTACATATTACAACCCTTACATAAAGAGTACTTCAAAAAGTAAGAGGAACTGCTTAATGAACCGAAGGTTGAATGAAGGTTACTAGAGGACGCAACGCGAAGCAAAGTTACAAGTATCGTGAAATTTTGGAATACCTGAGAAGTTCTCCAGTGTTGAAGAGAGTTTAAATGAAGTGAGCGAGGTTCATGTTAGTGTAGTGAGGTTCATGTTAGTGTAGTGAGGTTCATGTTAGTGTAGTGAGGTTCATGTTAGTGTAGTGAGGTTTTATGTTACTTTAGGTTAGTGTAGTGAGGTTCATGTTAGTGTAGTGAGGTTCATGTTAGTGTATTGAGGTTCATGTTAGTGTAGTGAGGTTCATGTTAGTGTAGTGAGGTTCATGTTAGTGTAGTGAGGTTCATGTTAGTGTAGTGAGGTTCATGTTAGTGTAGTGAGGTTCATGTTAGTGTAGTGAGGTTCATGTTAGTGTAGTGAGGTTCATGTTAGTGTAGTGAGGTTCATGTTAGTGTAGTGAGGTTCATGTTACTGTAGGTTAGTGTAGTGAGGTTCATGTTAGTGTAGTGAGGTTCATGTTAGTGTATTGAGGTTCATGTTAGTGTAGTGAGGTTCATGTTAGTGTAGTGAGGTTCATGTTAGTGTAGTGAGGTTCATGTTACTGTAGGTTAGTGTAGTGAGGTTCATGTTAGTGTAGTGAGGTTCATGTTAGTGTATTGAGGTTCATGTTAGTGTAGTGAGGTTCATGTTAGTGTAGTGAGGTTCATGTTAGTGTAGTGAGGTTCATGTTAGTGTAGTGAGGTTCATTTGTGTAGTGAGGTTCATGTTAGTGTAGTGAGGTTCATGTTAGTGTAGTGAGGTTCATGTTAGTGTAGTGAGGTTCATGTTAGTGTAGTGAGGTTCATGTTAGTGTAGTGAGGTTCATGTTAGTGTAGTGAGGTTCATGTTAGTGTAGTGAGGTTCATGTTAGTGTAGTGAGGTTCATGTTAGTGTAGTGAGGTTCATGTTAGTGTAGTGAGGTTCATGTTAGTGTAGTGAGGTTCATGTTGAGTCTGTAGTGGAGGTTCATGTTAGTGTAGTGAGGTTCATGTTAGTGTAGTGAGGTTCATGTTAGTGTAGTGAGGTTCATGTTACTGTAGTGGGGTTCATGTTAGTGTAGTGAGGTTCATGTTAGTGTAGTGAGGTTCATGTTAGTGTAGTGAGGTTCATGTTAGTGTAGTGAGGTTCATGTTACTGTAGTGGGGTTCATGTTAGTGTAGTGAGGTTCATGTTAGTGTAGTAAGGTTCATGTTAATGTAGTGAGGTTCATGTTAATGTAGTGAGGTTCATGTTACTGAAGGTTAGTGTAGTGAGGTTCATGTTAGTGTAGTGAGGTTCATGTTAGTGTAGTGAGGTTCATGTTACTGTAGGTTAGTGTAGTGAGGTTCATGTTAGTGTAGTGAGGTTCATGTTAATGTAGTGAGGTTCATGTTACTGTAGGTTAGTGTAGTGAGGTTCATGTTAGTATAATGAGGTTCATGTTAATGTAGTGAGGTTCATGTTACTGTAGGTTAGTGTAGTGAGGTTCATGTTAGTGTAGTGAGGTTCATGTTAGTGTAGTGAGGTTCATGTTAGTGTAGTGAGGTTCATGTTAGTATAGTGAGGTTCATGTTAGTGTAGTGAGGTTCATGTTAGTGTAGTGAGGTTCATGTTAGTGTAGGGAGGTTCATGTTAGTGTAGGTTAGTGTAGTGAGGTTCATGTTAGTGTAGGTTAGTGTAGTGAGGTTCATGTTAGTGTAGTGAGATTCATGTTAGTGTAGTGAGGTTCATATTAGTGTAGTGAGGTTCATGTTAATGTATGTAGGCTATTGTGTCAAGTGCCACAAGTGTGACACAGGTTTCAAGTGTCACAGGTGTGTCACAAACACCTCACTGACATGACCAGCTGGAGTGGTCGACATACGTCTCGTGTGTCAACCTGACAAGACACAATTCTTACAAAATTAATACAGAAAGAGTTTGCCTGCCTGAAATAATGTTTATGTTACTGAAACCACAAGAGTTCCAGGTCTTTTGAGGAAACACTAAACACTCTTAAAACCTCTTACAGAGCTTCTCATCACCAAAAACGCAACCAGAGGGAGGACATGTTCACAACATGCAAAATACTCGGAGGATTAAAGTAGATATGAACAAGCTGTTGGAGATGAGAGTGGATGGAGCCTGGGGCATGGCAGTTAAAGACGTAGATGAACCATAGGGACGTTAAGAAGTACTTTTTTTTATAGGTGTAGAGTTTCACTTCATACCTGTGACTAGAAGAACCAGATCTGATTGATCTCTGGTGCTTGCTGCAAGGATTGCTTCTGTGTTCCCTTGAAGTACTTTCACCATTGTTCCGACAATTTTTATTATACCTGCTGGTAGCAGGTTGAACAGTCTTGGACCACTGATGTTGAAACAGTGTTCTGCTGGTAGCAGGTTGAACAGTCTTGGACCACTGATGTTGATGCAGTTTTCTGCTGGTAGCAGGTTGAACAGTCTTGGACCACTGATGTTGACACTGTTCTATTACTGTCATGATGCCTCTGCTCAGAGTTGGGTTTAGTTAAGTTTGTCCACACGGGTTATACTTTATTTACACCTGCGGTAAGAAGACAGTAGTGGCGGGCCAGAGTTTTGAGATGGGCGAGCCGTATTGATTGGTAGGAGGCTGGCCCTGCGAGGACTGACGCTGGAACCTGCCAACCCCAGAGAAAAGTGAAACCTGAGATTGGCTTTGCTGTCGAACTTGACTGCCACCTGTATCACCCTCTGGAGGAGATGCAAGGAGGAGGGGCAGGGATGACTGGAAGAGGGAGGGGAAGCTAGAGGGAAGGGGTTACAAGGACCAAAAAGAAACTGAAGACACTACGATGCAAAAATTTCCATACTCGCAAGCATTATATATATATATATATATATATATATATATATATATATTCAACAAGTCTGCCATTTCCCACCGAGGCAGGGTGACCCAAAAAGAAAGAAAATCCCCTAAAAGAAAATACTTTCATCATCATTCAACACTTTCACCACACTCATACATAATCACTGTCTTTGCAGAGGCGCTCGGATACGACAGTTTAGAAGTCCCTCCAAACTGCCAATATCCCAGACCCCCTCCTTTAAAGTGCAGGCATTGTACTTCCCATTTCCAGGACTCAAGTCTGGCTAAATCAATTAACTGGTTTCACTGAATCCCTTCACAAAATATTACCCTGCTCACACTCCAACAGCTCGTCAGGTCCCAAAAACCATTCGTCTCCATTCACTCCTATCTAACACGCTCACACATGCTTGCTGGAAGTCCAAGCCCTTCGCCCACAAAACCTCCTTTACCCTCTCCCTCCAACCTTTTCGAGGACGACCCCTACCCCGCTTTCCTTCCCCTACACATTTATACGCTCTCCAAGTCATTCTACTTTGATCCATTCTCTCTAAATGACCAAACCACCTCAACAACCCCTCTTCAGCCCTCTGACAAATACTTTCAGTAACTCCACACCTCCTCCTAATTTCCACACTCCGAATTTTCTGCATAATATTTACACCACACATTGCCCTTAGACAGGACATCTCCACTGCCTCCAGCCGCCTCCTCGCTGCAGCATTTGCATCCCATGCTTCACACCCATATAAGAGTGTTGGTACCACTATACTTTCGTACATTCCCTTCTTTGCCTCCATGGATAACGTTTTTTGTCTTCAAAGATACCTCAACGCACCACTCACCTTTTTTCCTTCATCAATTCTATGGTTAACTTCATCCTTCATAAACCCATCCGCTGACACGTCAACTCCCAAATATCTGAAAACATTTACTTCTTCCATAATCCCTCTCTCCAATGTGATATCCAATTTTTCTTTATTTAAATCGTTTGATACCCTCATCACCTTACTCTTATCTATGTTCACTTTCAACTTTCTACCTTTACACACTCTCCCAAACTCGTCCACTAACCTTTGTAACTTTTCTTTAGAATCTCCCATAAGCACAGTATCATCAGCAAAAAGTAACTGTGTCAACTCCCATTTTGCATTTAATTCCCCATAATTTAATCCCACCCCTCTTCCCAACACCCTAGTATTTACTTCTTTTACAACCCCATCTATAAATATATTAAACAACCATGGTGACATTACACATCCCTGTCTAAGACCTACTTTTACCGGGAAGTAATCTTCCTCTCTCCTACACACCCTAACCTGAGCCTCACTATCCTCATAAAACTCTTTACAGCCTTCAGTAACTTACTACCTATTCCATACACTTGCAACATTTGCCACATTGCTCCCCTATCCACTCTATCATATGCCTTTTCTAAATTCATAAATGCAATGAAAACTTCCCTACCTTTATGTAAATACTGTTCACATATATGCTTCAATGTAAACATTTGATCTACACATCCCCTACCCACTCTAAAGCCTCCTTGCTCATCTGAAATCCTACTCTCTGTTTTACCTCTAATTCTTTCAATAATAACCCTACCGTACACTTTACCTGGTATACTACGTAAACTTATTCCCTTATAATTCTTACAATCTCTTTTATCCCCCTTCACTTTATATAAAGGAACTATACATGCTCTCTGCCAATCCCTAGGTACCTTCCCCTCTTTCATACATTTATTAAACAAAAATACCAACCACTCCAGCACTATATCCCCCCCTGCTTTTAACATTTCTGTCATGATCCCGTCAGTTCCTGCTGCTTTACCCCCTTTCATTCTACGTAATGCCTCACGCACCTCCCCCACACTCACATCCTGCTCTTCTTCACTCCTAAACGATGTTGTACCTCCCTGGCCAGTACATGAAATTACCGCCTCCATTTTTTCATCGACATTTAAAAGTTCCTTAAAATATTCCCGCCATTTAAACAATACCCCCAGCTCCCCATCTACTACCTCCCCTGTTTTTAACTGACAAATCCATTCGTTCCCTAGGCTTTCTTACCTTGTTTATCTCTCTCCAAATTTTTTTCTTGTTTTCAGCAAAATTTCTTGACAGAGCCTCTCCCACTCTATCATCTGCTCTTCTTTTGCACTCTCTCACCACTCTCTTCACCTTTCTTTTACTCTCCATATACTCTGCTCTTCTATTAACACTTCTGTTTTGTAAAAACCTCTCATAAGCTACCTTTTTCTCTTTAATCACACCCTTTACTTCTTCATTCCACCACTCACTCCTCTTTCCTCCTGCACCCACCCTCCTATAGCCACAAACTTCTGCCCCACATTCTAATACTGCATTTTTAAGCCTATCCCAACTCTCTTCAAACCCCCCCTCCACTACTCCTACTTGCACTAGCCCACCTTTCTGCCAATAGTTGCTTATATCTCACCCTAACTTCCTCCTCCCTTAGTTTATACACTTTTACCTCTCTCTTACTTGCTGTTGCCATTTTCTTTTTGTCCCATCTACCTTTTACTCTAACTGTAGCTACAACCAAATAATGATCTGATATATCCGTTGCCCCTCTATAAACATGTACATCCTGAAGCCTACCCATCAACCTTTTATCCACCAATACATAATCTAACAAACTACTTTCATTACGTGCTATATCATACCTTGTATACTTATTTATCCTCTTTTTCATAAAATATGTATTACTTATTACCAAACCTCTTTCTACACATAGCTCAATTAATGGTTCCCCATTTACATTTACCCCTGGCACCCCAAATTTACCTACTACTCCATCCACAACATTTTTTCCCACTTTAGCATCAAGATCCCAACCACAATTACTCTCTCACTTGGTTCAAAACTCCCCACACACTCACTCAATATTTCACAAAATCTCTCTCTCTCCTCTACACTTCTCTCTTCTCCAGGTGCATAAACACTTACTATAACCCACTTTTCACATCCAACCTTTATTTTACTCCACATAATCCTTTAATTTATACATTTATATTCCCTCTTTACCTGCCATAACTGATTATTCAACATTATTGCCACTCCTTCTTTAGCTCTAACTCAATTTGAAACCCCTGACCTAATGCCATTTATTTCTCCCCACTGAAACTCTCCTACCCCCTTCAGCTTTGTCTCACTTAAAGCCAGGACATCCAGCTTCTTTTCATTCATAACATCTACAATCATCTCTTTCTTATCATTCGCACAACATCCACGCACATTCAAACATCCCACTTTGACGGTTTTCTTCTTTTTCTTTTTAGTAAATCTATACAGAAAAAGGGGTTACTAGCCCATTGTTCCCGGCATTTTAGTTGACTTTTACAACACGCATGGCTTACGGAGGAAAGATTCTTATTCCACTTCCCCATGGATATGAAAGGAAAAGAAATAAGAACAAGAACTATTAAGATAAAATCAAAGAAAACTCAGATGAGTGTGTATACATAAACGTGTACATGTTTGCGTAGTGTGACTTAAGTGTAAGTAGAAGTAGCAAGACGTACCTGAAATCTTGCATGTTTATGAGACAGAAAAAAGACACCAGCAATCCTACCATCATGTAAAACAAATACAGGCTTTCGTTTTACGCTCACTTGGCAGGACGGTAGTACCTCCCTGGGTGGTTGCTGTCTACCAACCTACTACCTACATACTATATATATATATATGGGTGATGAGTGAGCACAAGCATTCTTCCACTGTACCTTGATCAAGGTTCTGTACTGTGATCATTTACTCACTGACTGACAATAATTCAGAAAATATTCCCTCAACATTTGAGGAATAGTGTCGAGTGAGTTAAATGAAAACTCTTGCCCGAAGAGTTATAAGTTACTTAATACTTAACGAAGTGTAGGTGAATAAATGAACTCTGTAAGTGAAGACAGTGCTAAGCCAAGCATGTAAATGAGCTTAGGTGGGATAAAAGCCTCAAGCCTGGGACGTGCATGTGGCAACTCTTACTAATGTAACAGTCAAGAGTAAGAGAGAGGAGAGAGGTTGCAGAGGAGAGAGAATAGAGGATAGAGAATAGAGGACAGAGACAATAGAGGATAGAGGATAGAGAGTTAGTAACACATGAGTCTAGACAAAAATCTTGAGAGTGACTGACCATGACGGACATGAAGCCAAATGAGAGGCATGATAGATGGTGACTAGCCATGGTTAAACATGATGTGTCGGAGGTGATGTGTCGGAGGTGATGTGTCGGAGGTGATGTGTCGGAAGTGATGTGTCGGAAGTGATGTGACGGAAGTGATGTGACGGACGTGTCGTACCTCTACCTTTAACCCCCCCACACACACAGACAGGCTCGTGCCTCTTCACTTCTGGCCCTTACAAGCAATTTTCTCACCACCTTTGATCCTCGTATAGAACTGAACGCTTCCAGCTTACCAGATGAAGCCGCTTGATTTTAATTTGTCTGTGAATAATAAAAAAGTGTTTTTAAATTCCCGAGAGAGAGGGAGGGGGGGGGGTGTCCAGGATTCGAGCTGGGTGAGGCAAAACTCAAACCTGCGGCGCTGTTACTGCCACGCAAGTCCAGACTTTGGTGGGTGCCACCTAACATAACCTAACGATATTTAACCTAATTAGACCTAGTCTAACGAGATCTAACCTAATTAGACCTAATCTAACGAGATCTAACCTAATTAGATATAACCTAATGAGATATAACCTATTTAGACCTAATTTAACGAGATCTAACCTAATTAGACATAATTTAACGAGATCTAACCTAATTAGACCTAATCTAATGAGATCTAACCTAATTAGACCAAATCTAACCAGACTAAACCTATATTAGTGGATGAAACTTTTCATACTCTAACCTAAATAAACTTGATGTAACTTATCCTGACGTACCTAACTAGAAGTAGCCTAACTTAATCACAGAAAATATTATAGACAGACTTAGAGAAAATGTTATGATGGGAATATCATATGAAATTATATGCGGTAAAATAATTAAATATATTCAGTTATCCTAACCTTTTTTGCAATTTTGTCTCGCACCCACTTTATCAAACAACAGTCTGACTGATCAGGCATGCACAGAAGAAGCCTGATGCATGGCCAGAGGGAGGGCGGTTATAGGAAAACTCTTGAAACCCCTCCCAGGTATATTGTGCTTGAGGCATCTGTGGCTGAGTAGTCTAAGGCGCCACACAGGGAACTATGTCACTTTCCAAACGAAGGTTGGAATCCTACTTACCGTGATTTTTCTCGGTATTTAACCCTGCTTTTTCTGCATGGTGCATTAATACAGTATCGATCATTGTGGTCACAACATAGAGGAGAATGAAACAGGTGAAGACCAGGCCTGAGGCTGACTGGTGTGCCCGGGGCTACCAAGAAATATGGCTTGTAACCACTCTACCTAGCGTTTTGATGCATCTGTAGCTAAGTGGTCTAAGGCATCACATAGGGAACTTTGCCACCTTCCAAACGTGGGTTCAATTATGCCTCCATTTGTTTATGCATCGCTCATTGATATATATATATATATATATATATATATATATATATATATATATATATATATATATATATATATATATATATATATATATATATATGGTCACCAGACGAGCCTGACCCATGGCCGGGCTCAGAGAGTAGATACTCTCGAAGAAAATCTTCAAAGGTATATCAAAAGTATGTATGTGTGTGTGTGTGTGTGTGTGTGTGTGTGTGTGTGTGTACTCACCTAATTGTGGTTGCAGGGGTCGAGGCTTAGCTCCTGGCCCCGCCTCTTCACTGACCGCTACTAGGTCCTCTCTTTCTCCCTGCTCCATGAGCTTTATCATACCTATATCATACCATCATAGAAGTTCAAACGAGTATTAACTCAGGGTTAGGGAACTGCGACACTAATGTTAGAGACGGAATGTTCAGTAAGTTTAATTTTAATAACCATAGAATTGACTGGGAAAAAATAAACCAAGAGCTATCAGACATATCATGGGAATCAGACATGAGCACCCTAAATCCCCACCAGTGCCTAGAGAAGCTGAATACAGAAGCATACAAGGTATGTATGAAACACGTACCATTGAGGAAACCCCGAAGAAGATCAGATATAGAGAGAGAGCGTAGGAGATGGTACAGGAGAAGAAAACGGGTTACTGAATTGCTTAAAAACCCAAATATGTTGCAACAGAGGAGAGATAGTCTTAACTGAAAGATCACTGAATTAGAGCAAAAATTTAAGATGTCATACCTAACAGAAGAAGTACAAAGGGAGCAAAATGCCATACAGGATATTGCAAGAAACCCAAAATATTTCTATTCCTATGCAAAATCCAAGCTAAGAACTACCATTATTGAGAGGAGATTCGTATACTGACGATGAACAGAAAATGGGTGAAATCCTAAAAGAACAGTATGAGTCAGTGTTCAGCAACCCACTAAATGACAGCAAGGTACAAAATGCAGAAATATTTTTCACTCCAGCAGAAGGCCAGCAGACCAGCTAACTGACATTAGTACAAATCCCATAGATTTCGAAAAAGATATGATTTATGGAATGCTTTATTTATAAAGAAGAGCAAAGTACCATTAGCAAGAGCCCTTAGTATTCTTTGGAGAAAGAGCTTAGATCTAGGTGAAATACCGGAGGCCTTAAAGAGTGCAGACATAGCTCCTTTGCATAAGGGAGGTAGTAGAGCACTAGCTAAAATTACAGACCAGTAGCCTAACTTCTCACATCGT
>WNWK01027858.1:0-25914 GCA_009830355.1 Cherax destructor | reverse complement strand
AGATCACATGTTATCACAATAACCTAGCAAAAAAAAAACCCAAGTTTTCACAATAACACTAGCAATACAAAGATCACAGTGTTATACACAATAACACTAGCAATACAAAGATCACAGTGTTATAACAATACACTAGCAATACAAAGATCACAGTGTTATACACAATAACACTAGCAATACAAAGATCACAGTGTTATACACAATAACACTAGCAATACAAAGATCACAGTGTTATACACAATAACACTAGCAATACAAAGATCACAGTATTATTAGTAAGTAAGTTTATTCAGGTATACACAAATACAGTTACATTGATTATCATACATAGCAGCATAAGTGTAGAAAACCCTCCAGGATAACCCAAAAAAGTCAGACAGAGTGACTTATTTCCATTGGGGTCCATTTAATACCTTAATATTATACACTGTACTAGATATATATTATTATACTATAAAGAATATATACTAGGAATAAGGTAAAAAGAGTTATTTACATTTACATGTGTGTTAGCTAAAAAAATAAAAAAACATTCTCCTCTCTTTCTGTCACTACATTCATTAGGTACCTTTTGGTTCTCTTCTTGAACTGGCTCATGCTATGACTGGCTTTGACATGTGCAGACAGTCTGTTCCATTCCTTTATTGCTGTACAATAAAAGGTGTTTGAAGCCTGGCCACTGACTGTGGGTACTACGAAGTTGTGCTCTCTACCCCTAGTACTATGTCTGCTTTGGTTCCCAGCCTTGACAAAATTGGCAGCAAGATATTCTGGACAATGTTTGTGAGCAATTTTATAAACTTGATTCAATTTAAGTTGTTTTACTCTGTCTTCAATTTTCAGCATATCTAATTGTTGTAATTCATCCTGGCCTACATGCTCTCTTGGGCCCAGGTCCAGCATGAATCTTACCATTTTGTTCTGTGTGATTTGCAGTTTATTTTTCAGTTTTTTTGTCAAGGCAGAGTACCATGAAGAGCAAGCATAGTCCATATGACATTGTATAAGGGCTAGACATAGGGTCCTGCGAGCCTCAGTAGGTAGACACTGTGCTTGTCTGTACAGGAACTTCAGTCTGGCATTAGCTATCAATTCTTCTGACATGCATGGGTCAAAGGGGATTCCCAGATATTTTACTGAGGAAACAAGTGATGGATTCCCCATTACACTGGACATTAAAATTATTTACCCTTCTCAGTTTATATTTCGTGCCAAAGAATATGGCTTCTGTTTTCCCGAGATGTAACGATAGTTTGTTGTCTACTAACCATTTGCTGCAGGACTCTAGTTCCAGTGTTAATACATTAGCTATATCTTGTGGGTCTTTACCTGACACTAACAGAGCACTGTCATCCGCATACAGTAGGAGTTTGCACTTGACACTGATGAGCATGTCATTTACATAACACAGGAATAATAAGGGACCCAGAATACTACCTTGGGGAACTCCACATGCTATCTGCAGTGGTTCTGATTCTGTTTTGTTAATTTTGACAATTTGTTTCCTATTGTTAAGAAAGGACTTAAACCAGTCTATGGAACCTATCCCGATAGCTTGAAGTTTCTTACATAATACATTGTGGTTGACAGTATCGAAGGCTATTTGCAAGTCTAAAGTTACCATTCCTATGAGGTTCCCTATCGACATTTCAGTTCTCATGTATTCCATCAGATTAATTAGGGAGGTGTCGGTTGAGTAAGAGCTCCTAAAGCCTGATTGGTAATTATGAAGAATGTTGTTGTCATTAAGATACTTAACTACTTGACAGTACACCGCCTTTTCTAGAATTTTGGATATTACACTGAGTATACTAACAGGCCTATAGTTGCTGACATCAGACCTACTATTTTTCTTGAAGATAAGAGTAACTCTGGCCTCCTTGAACCCCTCTGATACTGTATTAGTGGTGATGGACAAATTTATTATGTGAGCAATGGGGATTGCCAGTTCAGAGGCACCATCTTTTAGGAACTTAGACGGGATGTTATCTGGGCCGGTGCTCTTAGTTGGGTTTAACCTGCTTATTTATTTTTGCACGAAGTCATGAGATACACTTACTAGTTGACAACTGTTTGGAGTTACTCCTTTATTGGTATAGTATGTTTTAAACTTATCAGAGTCTGTGTTAAAGGTATTTGATGCAGCTGGTAGCTTACTTACTAGTGTTGATGCGACAGTTGTTTAGTATGAATTAAAACAATTTGCCACGTTAGTTCTTTCGTGGCATACCTCGTTATCGACATTTAGTACTATGTTAGATCTATCTACGGGTTTATAGCTATACCCCAACTGTTTTAGTTGTTGCCAGAGCTTCCTAGGATTATTCTTGTACTCTTCGATTTTTGAGCAATAGTGCCTTGCTTTTGCGCCTTTTATAAGCCTCTGCACTCTGTTCCTCACCCTTTGGAATTCACTTAGCGCTGCAATATCAACTGGTCTCTGAATTTCATATTATCTAATATCTCAGTAGTCATCCAGGGTTCAATTCTTCGTTTAATCCTAACTTCTTTAACTGGTGCAATATTATCAAGGATGGCAGTGAACATTGTTTTGAATTTTTCCCAGGCATCATTTACGTCCGTTCAACTTGTTATCACTGACCAGTCACAATTGTGAAGCATATTTACCAGTGTTTCTTTACTGTCCTGTGTAGGCCTATCAGTTCCCTAGTGATTTTCCTGGTACAGTAAATGATGAAATGATCACTAAGACCTGTGGTAATGACGCCTGACTGACTAATGTTCTCAGGGCGGTTACAAAGTATGTGGTCAATTAGGGTGGCTGAGAACTGTGTGATCCGGGTTGGTGTATTAATTAGTTGCGTGTAACTATTTAAATCCAGAATTTGCTTATATCTTTTACATAGCCCGTTATTTTGCTGTTGAAAACAGATGTTGAAGTCTCCCAGTATTACTGTCTCCACATTGTTATCAAGTCCTGACAAGACTCTAGGAAAGTCCTCTAAGAACTGGTCATGGGTGGGAGGGCGATAACTAGTTCCTACTAAGATGGGTTTGGTCTTGGGAAGCAACACTTCAAACCATAGAATCTCCAGTTTATTGTCATTTAAATCAGGTCTTGGATTATAGGCTAAGTCGTTCCTTATGTAGGCACATACCCCACCACCTTTTCTATTCCTATCTAAGCGTTTTATATTGTAACCTTCTATTTTGACCTCGTCGTCAGTCACCATATCATCCAACCAGGATTCCGAGATGGATATAACTGCCGCTCTAGTTCTGTTAGCTAGAATCCTAATCTCTGCCAATTTTGGAAGAAGTGACCTTGCGTTGACATGAATAAAGTGAAGGCCTGTTTTCGTAAAACAATCATAATCATCAATATATGGCAGAGGGTCATTAGCATTAAAAATAAGTAAATCAATGTCATCATTGCTAAAGGGTAACTGTGCCAAAGTGCATTTGTTACAAACAAAATGAAATCTGGCACCATTATCATAATCAAACACACATCCATTATGCACTCACCCCTTACACATTTTACATACGGTAAGTATACTGTTCTTTTTTCGTAACTTAGTACAGTGTATACATATGTCTGGTGGTGTCTGAGATATTAATAATGGATCTGTTGTCTCACATTGACCTATCTGTGCATTACATAGAGAGTTAAGGTTATCATTCCTAGCAACTAGACCGTCATTATTCCCATGATTTATCTGTATATTTTGCACCTGTACCATAGATTGAGGTCCTAGATTAGTATGGATATCACCACTTAATAGCGCCACTATAAAAGCTGTGCGCCACTTTTTTTGTTTGGATATGTGGTGTTGCCATACTTTGCGGCGATAGTGGCACTTACGTTTCTGGTAGGATGGCCAATGTTGAGCTTTCACTTTCCAGGGAGCTATCACCCCATTCACTTTTTCCAGTCCCCATGACTGATTTCCTTTTTCACAGAAATGCAGTATAATGATGAATATAATTATGGCAGCCTGGACCCCTCTTACGCCAGTCATGGTCACTCTTCACTCTATTACTTCACACAAAAATTTGTTTTCTTTTGATTTTTATTAAAAAGAAACCACTGATCCTATCAGACACCTAGCAATGGCCTAGTAGCTACTCTAGAAATCACCACTGATTACTAGTAAGTTTCCTGTTATCGTATACCACCATTACCCTTTACTTCAGAAATTCCCTTCACTCCTCACTTCACTGTCCGGCTTCATCTATCACACTTCTTGCTCATTTCAATCCTGGCAGGGTAAACAAAAAAAAAAATCTAATCACTGGCGATGTCCGTCCAAAGTCCCATCAATCCCATATAGCGGGGCTCATCGTGTTGTTGCTGGTCCTCGTAGAGTTGATGTGTCAGCCATTTTTAAAAGCAGTGAGGGAAAAAAACGGCCACTGCCCCTGACAGATTCCTTGGAGTTTTGTAGTTAGATTTGGCGTTTTCTCCTGTGTTTCCCTCCTAATGTACACTGGTCAGTTAATATGGAAGTCAACTATTGAAAAAAAATAACCTTGGCTGTTTAACTAATCCACTTCCTTCAAACATTTGTCACTGAGGGAGAGAAACCGCCGCTGTAGCCTGACAGTTTCCTTGGAGTTTGTTTTGTAGATTTATCGGTTTCTCCTGTGCTTCCCTCCCATTAACACTGGTGCAGTTGATATGATGTCAGTATAGTTAGAACGTCGCTTCGTAGTTGTACATCTGGCAGTAGCTGGTGATTGAATGCCAGTCAGCCATGTTTAAATGTTCACTTCCACCCCTCACCTGGCACTGACTAACCCTCACCTGGCACTGACTAACCCTCACCTGGCACTGACTAACCCTCACCTGGCACTGCACTACTCTACACTACAGACCTGTCGGTTTCCTTGTAATTTTGTTGATTAGGTTTCCCTTATGTTGGCTTCACATTGAACACTGTGCAGTTGAAAAAGGAGTCAGTTACTTCAGTGTGGTGGAAAACGATTGCTTGTCTGGTTGTACGTCTGGTAGCGGGTCTGGTATTTGAATGCCGGTCTCCTGTTTTGGTCCTATTTGGTCCATTTCCCTGTAGTCACCGTCAGTTTTCTTGTCACTATAAGTTCCTTGTATGTTGTTGCAACAGTTCTTGCAAATACGCCATCACTGGAGTCTCAACGGCCCAGGGAATGGCAAAATATAGGTGCAGCCTTGTTGCTGCTGCCTGCTGCCATATAGTTAATTATTAATTGTTATACTCAAGTTAATTATTAATTGTAATACTCAATAACACTAGCAATACAAAGATCACAGTGTTATATACAATAACACTAGCAATACAAAGATCACAGTGTTATACACAATAACACTAGCAATACAAAGATCACAGTGTTATACACAATAACACTAGCAATACAAAGATCACAGTGTTATACACAATAACACTAGCAATACAAAGATCACAGTGTTATACACAATAACACTAGCAATACAAAGATCACAGTGTTATACACAATAACACTAGCAATACAAAGATCACAGTGTTATACACAATAACACTAGCAATACAAAGATCACAGTGTTATACACAATAACACTAGCAATACAAAGATCACAGTGTTATACACAATAACACTAGCAATACAAAGATCACAGTGTTGTACACAATAACACTAGCAATACAAAGATCACAGTGTTGTACACAATAACACTAGCAATACAAAGATCACAGTGTTATACACAATAACACTAGCAATACAAAGATCACAGTGTTATACACAATAACACTAGCAATATAAAGATCACAGTGTTATACATGGCATCAAAATTTATAATTAAGTTATACATAGAAACATAAAGAGATCACACTTTTACATGAGTGAAAATACAGAAAAACTCAAATAAGAACATACAAATCTATGACATTTAAATAGACGACTAAAATAAACAATAATTGGCCTCACCATGGTGGTCTAGGTAGAGGAGTTCCTCTCTTCTGGCTGGACTATGTTTCCAGCCTACCCGGGCGGGTGTTTTTACTGGGCGCAGATTTCTGTGTGTCCTCCTAGTAATTACATCTGCTCGTTTATATTAATATTTAAACACTTGTGTTGTAATATCATAGGCAGGCTGGACTCCATGGTGTTGCTGCATTTGACAAGTTAAGTTCCTCTCTGAGGAAATGTTGTGTTTGGGGTTCACAGCTCTCAACGTCCCCCTCAAATGATATAGTTTAATTCCGTTTTTGCCTTTTATTGTAAGATAATATTTTGCTAAATGAGTGTGAGTGTAGAACACATTTACACACACATTGTCAAGGAGTGTAAACACTGACTGATATAACAATTATGGCTCACTGCAGTGTTTTAGAATCTCAGGTTGAAGTGTTGAAGAAGGAGGTTCTACTCCTTCAGGAGGAAAATAGGAGGCTGAAGCTTCGCCTAGATGGGTGTGGGAGTGAGTGTGAGATGGTTGGAGCTGGTAAGGAGGAAATGGTTACCAACAGTGAAAGTGGCAGCCGCTTTAAGTGGCAAGTGGTTCACAATTCAGGAAGAAGGAAGATAAAGAAGGTTAATAGTGAAGATGTGAAGGTAGGAAATCGATTCTCTGTTCTCCAGGACGAGTGTACTTCAGTGGTCAGTGAGGTTAAAGGTACCACTGACTCCCCTGCTAATCAAGGTAAGAATATTCTGATTGTGGGAGACTCTCAGGTAAGATATATGGACCGTGCCTTTTGTAACAGAGACAGGAAGGTCAGACAGAGGGTGTGCCTCCCAGGAGCTGGTATTGGTGACATAGTCAGCAGGTTGGATAATATTATGTCAGGTAATGGGAACAAGCCTATTATCTGTCTTAGTGCTGGTGGTAATGACATTGGGAAGGGCAGGAGACAGGAGCTACTAGATAAGTACAGGTCAGCCATAGAAGTAGTTAGGTCTAAGGGAGGGATCCCAATCATATGTAGCATTTTGCCTAGAAAGGGAGTGGGCAATGAATGGATGTCTAGGGCAATTGGTATAAATTGCTGGCTAGACAGGTACTGCAAGGAACTTGCAATTCCATTCATTGATAACTGGGACAAATTCTATGGCAAACGTGATATGTATGCAAGGGATGGGGTTCATCTCTCTGGGGCTGGAGTGGTTGCATTAGCCAATTCGATTGAAGGGGTCATTGGAGACTTGTTTAGGACTTTAAACTGATAGATTATAGAGGTATGGGTGTTTGTGGGAAACAATCAGGCTGTGGTATTAGGCCTGGAAACAGCAGATATTACCAGGATACCCCAGGGTTATGTTTAAAAGATAAGATTCAAAATAAAGTTGTTTGTAAATGCAAAACAATTGATCAACAAACAAAGAGAGATAGTAGAGGGCAACGAGTGACTAGCTCCCTTGAGGTTTACTTTACAAATAGTAGGAGTCTAAGAAATAAGATAGATGAGCTAAGATTACTTGCAAGTGCAGGTAATATAGATATTATTGCTATAACAGAGACCTGGTTCAACCTGACAGATAGAGAAATGCCTTCCGAGTGCAACATTCAGGGTTACAAACTATTCCACACTGATAGGGTCAACAGGAAGGGTGGAGGAGTGGCGATGTATGTCAGAGATAATTTAAATTGTTGTGTTAGACAAGATATAAGATTAGAAACAACGGGTACAGAATCTGTTTGGCTACAGTTTCTCGAGGGTCGTGAAAAATTAATTTTGGGTGTGATTTACAGGCCCCCAAGCCTGGATAGGGAGCGCAGTAAGCTGCTATGGGACGAAATTCATAAGGCGTCTAGATATGAAAATGTTGTGTTAATGGGAGATTTTAACTTTAGACACATTGATTGGAACAATGTGAAAGGTAATCTTGAGTCTAGTGACTTTCTTGATACGGTTCAGGATTGTTTTTTTAAAACAGTTTGTGACAGAACCAACTAGAGGTAGCAACTTGCTTGATTTGGTTCTTGCTAACAAAGAATCACTAATTAATAATCTTGAGGTTAATGAAGAGCTTGGGGAAAGCGATCACAAATCACTTAGTTTTAATATATCATGGAATTACCCAGGTAACTGCAATCAAGTCTCAGTTCCAGACTTTCGTGTAGCCGACTTCATGGGGCTGAGAAATTACCTAGGTGGGCTAAATTGGGATGACCTGACTATGGGTCAGGTAGGTGGTTTTGGTTGCCAATATGACGTTTTTCAGAGCATAGTTCTAGCTGCCCAGACAACTTTTGTTCCAAGTAGGGAAATTAGATCTAACAAAAATGATCCTAAATGGATGAACAATAGATTAAAACATCTCATTGGTCAAAAGAGAGGCATATATAGGCGTATCAAAAGAGGGGATGGACAGATAAGAAATCAATATTATCAATTAAAGAGAGAAATAAAAAAGGAATAAGAAAAGCAAAAAGGGATTATGAGGCTAAGGTCGCAAGGGATTCGAAGACTAACCCAAAAGGGTTCTTTCAGGTATACAGAAGTAAGATTAGGGACAAGATAGGCCCACTTAAGAGTAACTCAGGACAGATCACGGACAGTGATAAGGATATGTGTGAAATTTTCAATACTTACTTCCTCTCAGTTTTTACTCAGGAAGATACTAGCAGAATTCCAGAAATAATAAATTATGTAGAACTGGAAGATAACAGACTATGCTCGATTGGGGTAACTAGTAACATGGTCCTCAGACAAATAAAGAAATTAAAACCTAACAAATCCCCAGGCCCTGATGAACTGTTTGCAAGAGTTTTAAAGGAATGTAAAGAGGAACTTAGCAAACCTTTGGCAAATCTTTTCAATATATCACTACAAACTGGCATAGTGCCAGACAAGTGGAAAAGGGCAAATGTAATACAAGGCAGGTGATAGGTCCTTAGCTTCGAACTATAGACCAATAAGCCTTACCTCCATAGTTGGTAAATTTATGGAATCAATAATTGCCGAGGCAATTCGTAGCCATCTTGAAAAGCATAAATTGATTAATGAATCTCAACACGGTTTTACAAAGGGGCGTTCATGTCTCACGAATTTACTAACTTTTTTCACTAAGGTGTTTGAGGAGGTAGATCATGGTAATGAATATGATATTGTGTATATGGACTTCAGTAAGGCTTTCGATAAAGTTCCATATCAGAGGCTACTGAGGAAACTTAAGGCACACGGAATAGGAGGAGAAATTTTTTCCTGGGTAGAGGCATGGTTGACTAATAGGCGGCAGAGAGTTTGCATAAATGGAGAGAAATCAGAATGGGGGCGCGTCTCAAGCGGTGTTCCACAGGGGTCAGTTTTGGGCCCCCTGTTGTTTACAATTTACATAAACGACATAGATGAGGGAATAAATAGTAGCATAAGTAAATTTGCTGATGACACCAAAATAGGCCGTCCAATTCATTCAAATGAGGACATTAGAGCACTCCAGGATGATTTGAATAGACTGATGCAGTGGTCGGAGAAGTGGCAGATGCAGTTTAATGTAAACAAATGCAAAGTTCTAAATGTTGGGCAGGACAATAACCATGCCACATATAAGCTGAATAATACAGATCTTATTACTTGTAATTGCGAGAAGGATTTAGGAGTTCTGGTTAGTAGTAATCTGAAGCCTAGACAACAGTGCATAAGTGTTCGCAATAAAGCTAACAGAATCCTTGGCTTCATATCAAGAAGTATAAATAATAGAAGTCCTCAGGTTGTTCTTCAACTCTATATATCTTTGGTTAGGCCTCATTTAGATTATGCTGCACAGTTCTGGTCACCGTATTACAGAATGGATATAAATGCACTGGAAAACGTACAAAGGAGGATGACAAAGTTGATCCCTTGTATCAGAAATCTTCCCTATGAGGATAGACTGAGGGCCCTGAATCTGCACTCTCTAGAAAGGCGTAGAATTAGGGGGGATATGATTGAGGTGTACAAATGGAAAACAGGAATAAACAAAGGGGATGTAAATAGCGTGCTGAAAATATCCAACCAAGACAGGACTCGCAGCAATGGTTTCAAGTTGGAAAAGTTCAGATTCAGGAAGGATATAGGAAAGCACTGGTTTGGTAATAGAGTTGTGGATGAGTGGAACAAACTCCCGAGTACCGTCATAGATGCTAAGACGTTGTGTAGTTTTAAAAATAGGTTAGATAAATACATGGGTGGGTGTGGATGGGTGTGAGTTTGGATCTGACTAGCTTGTAGTAGGTCAGATGCAGTGCTCCTTCCTTAAGTGAATGTAACCTGACCTGTACTAATTCCTTAAGTGGAAGTGACCTGACCAGGTGGTCGGCTGGACAATTATATGAGTGGGTGCGGTTGGGTGTGAATTGGTCCTGACTAGCTTGTGCTACTAGGTCAGATGCAGTGCTTCTTCCTTAAGTGAATGTAACCTGACCTGGCTGGGTAGGGGCATTGGCTTAAGCCGTTGGAGATTTGGACCTGCCTCGCATGGGCCAGTAGGCCTGCTGCAGTGTTCCTTCTTTCTTATGTTCTTATGTTCTTATGATCTAACCAACCCATAATGAGAAATTAGGATAAACAATATAAGAATTCGAGGTTGGTGTTAGGAGGGCATGCTGCTGCGTTCGTATATTTATAATTTTATAACTTCTAACATCGGCACCAGAATGAGAAATGTAGCCTGGACATTTTTTAAAAACTTTGATTCTCTGTTAAACATTGCTGGTTCATGTACAACACAGACGTGAGTGTATATAGAACAAATTACGTAAGATTTGATAGTGGTACAAAGAATTCGTCCGTGTATTACATACCACTTTTCATTATCACTCATATTATAATCTCAAGGGCAACACGGGTTTAGAGCAGGTCGCTCCTGACTGTCCCAGCTACTGGATCACTATGACAAGGTCCTGGATGCTGTAGAGAATAAACAAAATACAGATGCAGTATACACCGACTTTGCAAAAGCTTTTGAGAAGTGTGACCATGGTATAATAGCGCACAAAATGCGTGATAAAGGAATAACCAGAAAAGTTGGTAGATGGATCTATAACTTCCTGACAAACAGAACACAAAGAGTAGTAGTAAACAGAGTAAAGTCTGAGGCAGCTACGGTTAAAAGCTCTGTTCCACAAGGCACAGTACTCGCTCCCATTCTATTCCTCATCCTCATATCTGACGTAGACAGAGATGGAAGCCACAGCTCCGTGTCTTCTTTTGTGGATGACACCCGGATTGTCATGACAGTGACCTCCATCGAAGACACTGCAAGACTCCAAGCAGACATCAAACAAATCTTCAAATGGGTAACTCAAAACAATATGAAGTTCAATGAAGAGAACTTTCAACTACTCAGATATGGAAAACTTGGAGAAATTAAATCTGTATCAGGGTATACAACAAATTCTAACCATACAATAGAGCGAAAAAGTAATGTGAAGGACCTGGGAGTGATAATGTCAGATTATCTTGCCTTCAAAGACCACAACAATGTATCTACAGCATCTGCTAGGAAATTGATAGGATGGATAATAAGAACCTTCAAACTTTGGACGTCAAACCCATAACGATTCTCTTCAAATCGCTTGTTCTCTCTAGGCTGTACACTAACTGCCACTTCAAGGCAGGCGAAATTGCTGACCTGGAGAGTGTACAAAGAACTTTCATGGCACACATAAGTACGATACGGAACCTAAATTACTGGGAACGGTTGAAGTCCCTTGATCTGTATTCCCTGAAACGCAGGCGAGAGAGATACTTGATAATATACACTTTGAAAATCCTAGAGGGATTAGTACCAAACTTACGCACGGAAATCACTCCCTATGAAAGCAAAAGACTCGGCAGGAGATGCAACTTTCCCCCAATGAAAAGCAGGGGCGCCCGAATACACTGAGAGACAACACAATAAGTGTCCGGGGCCCAAGACTGTTCAACTGGCTCCCAGCATACATAAGGGGGATAACCAATACACCCCTGGCTGTCTTCAAGAAGGCACTGTACAGGCACCTAAAGTCAATACCTGACCAGCCGGGCTTTGGTTTGTACGTTAGTTTGCGTGCGGCCAGCAGTAACAGCCTGGTTGATCAGACCCTGATCCACCACGAGGCCTGTTCTCAGACCGAGCCGAGGGGGCGTTGACCCCCGAAGCCCTCTCCAGGTATACTCCAGGTACATTATACAGCCTTTAGTAATTAAAAAGTAGTGACTGAAATTTATTAGATGAAGAGAGGATTCGTCTTGCATTTAATCATTTTTTCGTTATCATTAGAATCTCAACAGGATACTATAAAACAAGACTCACGAAATCGTAATGACACGATTGCAAACAAGCCATACCACGGGTGGGGTTCGAACCCGCGGTCAGAGAGTCTCAAAACTCCAGACGGTCTGGAGTTTTGAGACTCTCTGACCGCGGGTTCGAACCCCACCCGTGGTAGGGTTTGTTTACTATAAAACAAGTTGTAAGGGATTGATCTTTTGTAATCAGGTACAGTTTGAGCATGTGATGCACGGCGGTGTTGTTGGCGGACTGATCAACGAGGCTCTGAGCGTAGAGCTGCCCAAGGTTCTGGGGGGGGGGGTGGAATGCTATGTGCTGCCACCCCTTCTTGACCTCCTCGTCAACCGCACCAATGACTACCTTCACCAGTTCCCCATCATCCCAGACTTCAACATCACACAGGGGTCTTAGTTTATTTGCAATTAGTATGATTCACTGTGGAAAAAAATATATATCCATAAAATGAATGATATTTTTCGGAGGTCAAAATTCATCTTCTTGCTGACACCCTTAATATATATTATTAAATCTTCAAAATAATCATTGATCTTTTACTGACCAATATGTCAATATGTCCTACTTACTCTCATCGTTATAATTTTTACTGATATTTGTGCTAAATGCAATGCCTCATTTTACATTATACATATATGGTAGGCATAGTATAGCTCAAAATGATACATACAATGCATAAAGAAAAGACAGAGTGGCCAAGCAAGCTTTTATTGCTACAATAAAAGCTTGATCTGTACCTGTTCTCCTTCTTCCATACATATTATATTACCATTTAGAATGTAAATGTTCTAATTCTTTAATTCTAGTTTTTAATTAGGGATTCTCTGTAACATAACCAGTATTTAGAGCACAATAAACAATATCTCAGTTTGTTTAATAAAACTGGCAGACTGGCGTTTAATTAGCAAGTTAACAATATTAACAGTTCTCAAAGATACACCACATCTATAACTTTGTAGTCGTTGAAATAAGGAATTTTCTAGCAATCGAAAAACAATCAGTAGTCAAGAATGTTCAATAAAATTCACAATTTGAACTTATAGTAATGTTGAGCTTCTCCTATGAAAGATATGCCATCATTGAAATGATAAAACTGGTCAAGAAAGACATTATCAAATACTGATTTAAAATCAATACAACTGAAAAACAGGTACTAAAACAGACTAAAAGCATCCATGTATTAAGTGAAGCAAAAGAGATCTGAAAGAAGGAATTTGATCAGTAGATACATTTTCATGATCAGTAGATACATTTTCATGATCAGTAGATACATTTTCATGATCAGTAGATACATTTTCATGATCAGTAGATACATTTTCATGATCAGTAGATACATTTTCATGATCAGTAGATAGCATTTTCATGATCAGTAGATACATTTTCATGATCAGTAGATACATTTTCATGATCAGTAGATACATTTTCATGATCAGTAGATACATTTTCATGATCAGTAGATACATTTTCATGATCAGTAGATACATTTTCATGATCAGTAGATACATTTTCATGATCAGTAGATACATTTTCATGATCAGTAGATACATTTTCATGATCAGTAGATACATTTTCATGATCAGTAGATACATTTTCATGATCAGTAGATACATTTTCATGAAATCATGTAGGCATAAGAGAATGACTCTGACTAATAATAATCTTTTTATTGCAGATATTAAATAAAATATTCGAGTTTTAAATAATATTGTTGGAGTTTAAACGTTAATTTTCACAAGTTTTCTCGTTTCATTATTTTTTATATATTTTCATACACTGACCATTTAACAGCACCAGTGACTGTTAGGTGTGATTAGGACCTCGGGAAAAGGGGGGAGGCCAGGGGCAGTGACTCGACCCCTGCAACTACAAATAGGAAAGCACACACACACAGTGAAGAGGCGGGGCCAGGAGCTATGACTCGACCCCTGCAATCTCAACTAGGTGAGTACACACTCACACACATACGTGTGAATGACATGACCGTAGGGATAGACACAGAAGTGTCCCTGTTTGCAGATGATGCGAAGTTAATGAGAAGAATCAATATTTTTTAATATTTATAAATTATTTACACATTTTTAAAAACCCCATTAAAAATCTATATTATTTTTCAAAAAATATATGAAACAATAAATTCTAAGAAAAATGTGCTAAAATGGTATTTTATTGCATATTTCGACGTTTTAGAGCGGTTTGAGTGCTTTTCTTACAAAACTCATTTTTTAGCTAAAATACTTAGATTATCAAACTTTTAAATAGAATTTCTACTGCAACTGAAATTTATGGGAAAAGTAAGCGAAATTTTATTATTTTTTTCTTAAGGAAGCTTGCTCACAGGTATATTTTATCTAAGAAAATAGTTTTTCAGAAAATCCTTGAAAATGCCTTGAATCGTCAAAAAATGCAACAAAATAACGTTTTATATAATTTTTTAATATTTATAAATTATTTACACATTTTTAAAAACTCAATTAAAAATCTATATTATTTTTCAAAAAATATATGAAACAATAAAATCTAAGAAAAATGTGCTAAAATGGTATTTTATTGCATATTTCGACGTTTTAGAGCGGTTTGAGTGCTTTTCTGACAAAACTCATTTTTTAGCTAAAATACTTAGATTATCAAACTTTTAAATAGAATTTCTACTGCAACTGAAATTTATGGGAAAAGTATGCGAAATTTTATGATTTTTTTAGAGGAGGCTTACTCATAGGTATATTTTAAAAAAATAGTTTTTCAGAAAATCCTTGAAAATGCCTTGAATCGTCAAAAAATGCAATAAAATTACGTTTTATAGCATTTTTTAATATATATAAATTGTTTACATATTTTTTAAAAATACCTTTAAAAATCTAAAAAATCAATGTTATTATACAATATTCCATATTATTTTAAAAAAATACATGAAACATTAAAAATTTAGAAAAATGTGCTAAAATCGTATTTTATTTCATATTTCGACATTTTAGAGCCGTATTAGTGCTTTTCTGACAAAACTCATTTTTTAGCTAAAATACTTAGATTATCAAACTTTTAAATAGAATTTCTACTGCAATTGAAATTAATGGGAAAAGTAAGAGAAATTTTATGATTTATTTTGAGGAGGCTTACTCAAACGTATATTTTATCTAAAAAAATAGTTTTTCAGAAATCCTTGAAAATGCCTTGAATCGTCAAAAAATGCAATAAAATAACGTTTTATAGCATTTTTTATTATATATAAATTATTTACATATTTTTTAAAAATACCTTTAAAAATCTAAAAAAATCAATGTTATTATACAATATTCCATATTATTTTTCAAAAAATACATGAAACATTAAAAATTTAGAAAAATGTGCTAAAACGGTATTTTATTTCATATTTCGACGTTTTAGAGCGGTATGAGTGCTTTTCTGACAAAACTCATTTTTTAGCTAAAATACTTAGATTATCAAACTTTTAAATATAATTTCCACTGCAATTGAAATTTATGGGAAAAGTAAGCGAAATTTTATTTATTTTTTCTTAAGGAAGCTTGCTCACAGGTATATTTTATCTAAGAAAATAGTTTTTCAGAAAATCCTTGAAAATGCCTTGAATCGTCAAAAAATGCAATAAAATAACGTTTTATATCATTTTTTAATATTTATAAATTATTTACACATTTTTAAAAACCCAATTAAAAATCTATATTATTTTTCAAAAAATATATGAAACAATAAAATCTAAGAAAAATGTGCTAAAATGGTATTTTATTGCATATTTCGACGTTTTAGAGCGGTTTGAGTGCTTTTCTGACAAAACTCATTTTTTAGCTAAAATACTTAGATTATCAAACTTTTAAATAGAATTTCTACTGCAATTGAAATTTATGGGAAAAGTATGCGAAATTTTATGATTTTTTTGAGGAGGCTTACTCATAGGTATATTTTATCTAAAAAAAAAGTTTTTCAGAAAATCCTTGAAAATGCCTTGAATCGTCAAAAAATGCAATAAAATTACGTTTTATAGCATTTTTTAATATATATAAATTATTTATATATTTTTTTAAAAATACCTTTAAAAATCTAAAAAATCAATGTTATTATACAATATTTCATACAATTCGCCACCCAGCTCTGATTGTGTGAGGGTGTGCGGTGCGCTGGCCTGACCCCTGGTGGATCTTGACAACACTTTGGTTTTCACCAACATGGCGGCAGCTGGGAGGAGACGGTTGAACACAGTTTGTGTGGACCTGGTTACAGGAGTTATCAACCCTGCCACGGCCGGAACAGTATTGGCCACGATCCTACGAGATATTTATGGACTTGATACTACGGATTTGTATGGAGTGGCACTGAACGGGATGAATAGAGTGTTTGTGAAACTTCAAACGGCAGAGGTGTATGAAAGGCTGGTGGATAAGCATCAAGATAGAGTGTACACCGTGCACACAGGACTACAGGTACGCTTAAAGGACGTCTCAAGGACATACACTTGGGTTCGATTGAGGAATGTCCCGTTTGAGGCTGATGCGGTGGACATCAGTGCAGTTTTCGGGGCATACGGCATTATCCATGCTGCTACTCCTGGCACGTGGAGTGAAGGACCGCTGATGGGGATCTTTGAGGGGTCTTTTGCATTGAAGATGACCTTGCGACATCCCATACCGTCGTACGTCGTATTGCCGGATTTCAGGACGCAGATATACGTCACCTACATGGGGCAACGCAGGACTTGCCGTCTGTGCGGGGCATATGAGCATGTGGCGGCCGACTGCTTGAAGAGGTCGGGCCCAAGAATGAACGGGGGACATCGTGGAAAGAACGTGACAGTGCAGAGAAATGTGCAGAGGGAAGAGGAACAGTCGGAGAAACAACCAAAGTTGTGGAGCGAGATAGTAGACGGTGCAGAGGTGGTGTGTCAGACGATATCACAGGAAACGGCGCCATCAGTGGTTGAAGGTGGCAACCAGGAGAGTGCTGTGGAGGAAGTGGCTTTGGAGCAGGTATTAAGGGACATTATGGACGAACCTCTACCGGTGTTAAGTGTAGAAGCCACTGGGGGTATGGAAGATACAATGGATATGGTGGAGGGCATAGTGAATGCCAGTATCAATGACCAAACATTAGTGTTGGAGACAGTGCAGGCGGAGGTACATCAGATTGATAGTGCAAGTGGTGTGGAAGTTGTGCAGGGGACCCGCAAGAGGTCTGGCACACTGTCTGATTGTGATGACGTGTTGACCCGGCCCAGAGGATTTGTAAGAAACCTCTGGTGGAAGTTGCTAAGAAAGACTTGGGATTGGTCAAGATCAGGGAATTAATAAGGGCGGGAAGAAGGAGGGTAAATTGCAGAGTAAAGGAAAATCTGGGTCGCAACTTCCACCGAGGCCGAAGGGCAAACCTTTGTCTTTAATTTCAAGTGTTTAACGTTAAATGTAAATGGGTTGAGAGCAGATATTAAAAGTGCTTGGGTAGAGTGTACGTTGAGACGGTATGGTGTGACTGTGGGTTTTGCAGGAGCATAATTATAGGTGTGGTAGAGATTTGGTATTGGATGGTTATAAGGTATTTGCCAGTTCATCAAGTAGATTAAAGGGTGGGGTGGCGGTAGTGGTAGCAGTGTCAAGCCCATTCAAGCCTTTGCGATGGGAGGAGAGTGGGGGGGGCAGACTGGTGAGGGTGGAGGGCGAATGGGGGGTGAAGGTATGCTTTTTGGGAGTGTATATGCGGCAGAGTCTTCCAGACAGGTGAAGGTGGATTTTGTGAGGAGCATATGATTTATGCATGTAGGGATTTGCCTAGCGTAACCATAGTTGGGGAGATTTTAATTGTGTCATCAGGGAAAGGGATGTAGAGCCACGGGAGGGGGTGTTTTGCAGGCTCTGAGGGACTTACTTAGGTGTGTAGGTTTGAAGGATGTTATTGGGGTAGGAGGGGCGGAGAACATACATTTGTTAGAAGAGGGTATGGGGCTAGGCTAGATAGAATTTATGTAACAGGGAGTGTGGTGGTGGGTGCGGTTAAATATTTAGATGTGGGTTTTACAGATCATCGGGGAGTGTTGGTGGAGGTGGAATGGTCGGGTGTGGTAAGGTGGGGTAAGGGGTATTGGAAATTAAATGTTCAGCTTTTGAGCGGTGAGGGTAGACGTGTGGAATTTAGTGATTGGTGGGGAGGGTTGTGGGAGGGGAGGTTGCAGGGGGGGGCTCTGGTGGATTGGTGGGTGGAGGTGGGTAAGAGGGGCATTAAAGCATACTATCAGAGATTGGGCAAAGAAGAGGTAGGATGGCGTTATGGCATGCAAAACTACTTGGAGGGATTATTGACGGACTGTTACTTAAGAGGAGGTCACAGACTAACTGAGGAAATACGGACATTGAAGGAAAGGTTGCGGTTGCTGCAGAAGGAGAGTTTTGGGGCATGCAGGATGAAAGCAGGCTTGGATGACGTGTTATGGGGAGATAAACCCTCCAAATATGTATTGGGTAAGTGTAGGAACCGAAAGGATAGGATGACAGTGGAGTGCTTGGAGGTGGATGAAGAATGGAGAATTATGATGAAGGAATGCGGATTTGTACCACAGAGGCTATGAACGTGTATGTGGATAAGTGGTTTGCCAAGCATATGTGTCGCAAAGGGGTGAGTGTGATGAACAAGGATTTAATATTAGGGGGAATCGTGGAGAGGTTGGGACGAAGTGAGCGGAAGGAGTTGGAGGGATGATCAGTGAAGGGGAGGTGTGGGAGGCGGTGAATGGGTTAAGTAGAGGAAAGGCCCCCGGAATAGATGGTATAGCGAACGAGTTTTATAAGGAAAATTGGAACATCATGAGGGACTGTTTGGTTGGTGTGATGAATGGGATGAAAGAGGAGGGGTGATGGGTAGGGAGATGGGATTGGGAGTGGTGGTTCTAGTACGGAAGGGGAAGATAGGAGATACTTTGAGGAATTACAGACCTTTGGTACTAATGAATTCTGATTATAAAATATTTGCAAAGATTCTAGGTAACAGATTAAAAGGGTGTTGGGGAGGGTGATTGAGGTAGGACAGGGGATTCCAGGTAGGAGTGGTGGCGGGTCATGAGACATTAGGATTTCATTGAAAGTGTGGAAGGGGGGGGTACTGGCATTAGATTGGACAGGGGGCGTATGATAGTGTAGAGCGGGAGCATGTGAAATCATGGAGCGACAGGGGTTCGTGTGGAAGTGATGAGTTGGATCAGAGCTTATATGAAGGGGCATGTGTTAGGGACAAGTCAACGGTAGATTGGGTGGGTGGTGCAGATGGAAAGGGGTTTGCGGCAGGGATGTCCTCTGTCGCAAATTCTGTTGCATGTGTTCAGGATCCGTTTTACAGATTGGTGGGGGAGGGGTGGTGGTGGTGAGGGGATCATGAATATTGTGGGGTATGTGGACGACACTACGGTGCTGGTATGGCAGGAGAAGGGGCTGGGGCATGTAGGGAACAGTATAGGCACATTTTGTAAGGCAACTGGAATGAAGGTGAACGGGGCAAAATCATTGCTGTTGGAGGTGGGTAATTGGGTGGGAAGGGGTTGGGTAGAAGATATGGTTGAATGTGACTGATACAGTGAAAATATTGGAATAAGTTCACGGGGAATCGGGATGTGACGAGAGAGGTAAATTGGGAATGTAGTGAACGGGCAATGGAGCGTATAAATGGTTGGCGTGCGGGTGAGCTCACGTTGAGGCAGAGGGTCATTGCGGTAAACACAATGATTTACAGTAGGATTTGGTTTGTAGCTAATATTTATCCTTTATTGAGGTGGGATGTGGAAGGGCTGGAGCGTAAAGTATTTAAGTTCATATGGGCTAATGGTAGACATTGGTTATGGAAGGATATAGTTAGGAAGGACATATTATTGGGGGGGTTGGGTCTGATTTGGCTGGAGAAGAGGTTGATGTGCATGTATGTGAAACGTTGTGTGTTGAGGAGGAGGGGGGAATGGAGGGACCGGGGTGGAAGGAGTGTTGAGAGATTTGGGTGAATGGTGGGAAGGGAGGATCTGGTACAGTGCAGGGATTGGCTGCCAATATGATGGTCATAAAGGAACCGCAAAATTTAAAAGTAGCTGTGCTTATGAGGTTAGGAGGTGGGGTGGGGGTGCTGGAGGGGAGGCTATATATCCAGTTTATGACTGGAAAGGAATTTGGGGGTTCCGGAATTACGTTTATCGGGAAGGGATCGTGAGCTGATGTATAGGTTTCTACATGGGGCGGTTGCAGCAAGGGAGATTTTATTTCGAATGGGGTGTGTGAAAGATGGGGGTTGTGAGAGTGTGGCAAGCCGGAGACCGTCTTGCATGCCATATATTTTTGTGAAGCATTGGAAGGGGTAAGGTGGTGGATGGGATGGGTTTTGAGGAAATTGGGGGAGGGGAGTACCTTTGTTAGGGGCAATTTTCTTGGATTTGGGAGTGTTCATAGGGACAAAAAGGGTTTAATGTACTGCATGGTGGATTTTGTTTGTGTGTCTTGGAAATTGAGAGAGGTGGGCATTCGGGAAAGAATAAAGGCGGTGGCGGCTCATATATATCGAACCAAGTGTCGGAATCGTTTGCTATATGGGAAGGGTTGGGATTCTGTATTTTCGGAGGATTACAGATAATTAAGTGTCAAGGGCTATTGAGAGGTTTGGAGGGATTTGAGTGGGCTTGACCTGTAGGGTTGGAATAGGGGAAAGGGATGTGTTTGTTTTAGGAGATAGGGACGTGTGATTGGAGAAAGGGGGAGGGAAGATGGGGGTATTATTTTATTATTTTCTTTGGGTGACGGTTGACATTCTATGTTGTGACAAGTGACGTTGGGTTTTGGGTAGTGGATGAGATGAATGAAGGGGTGGAATGGATGTTGGTGAGGTTGGTAGGTGGGGGAGTCAGGGGTTGTACATGGGTTTGGCTGGTCCTCTGAAGCCGGGGAGGGAGGAGGTGTGTTTGGGTGGTAACTGGTGTGAATGTGTTGGGGTTGGTTTGTACTTACCAGTAGATGGTAAGGGTAACTGAAACATGTTGTGGTTACTGTGAATTTCGATTTGTAATTTACTTTTGTATATACTCTGTGGCAGGTTGATGGCATTCTGATAGGACATCAGGTATGCACCACACTTGTTGTAGGTCATGAATTTACACATGTATAAGTGTAATTAGTATTAATACAACTTATAAAGTTAAAAGTAATAGATGCTAATTGTGTTTGTATTCATTTTTACATAATTGTGTGTATAGAGGTTTGTTGTGGCTATGAAAGCAAAAATTTGTGGTTAGGTGTGAAGTTATTAGGATACTTTTTGTTAAATGTAACTCATGCACATAGAGCTTACAGTTTATAAGGTTAATGCAAATTGTTAGGTGGAGGGTCTCTTATTGGGATTTGTGGCATAGGTAGGATGCATGTCCTTAATGATTTGTAAGGACGATTCATATCTGTTTATGGTAAAAATATTACTAGGAATTATATCGGTGTCGGGTCTCGGCACTGGTGTACCTTTGTTGTATGTTAATTTTATCACCTTGCGAAGTTTGTATTGAGCTGTTGTTTGTGACATAGCATTTATTTCCATTGATGTTGGAAAGGTTATTCAGAAAATACTTGAAAATGTTTTGAATCATCAAAATATGCAATAAAATAACGTTTTATAGCATCTTTTAATATTTATAAATTATTTACACATTTTTAAAACCAATTAAAAATCTATATTATTTTTCAAAAAATATATGAAACAATAAAATCTAAGAAAAATGTGCTAAAATGGTATTTTATTGCATATTTCGACGTTTTAGAGCAGTTTGTGTGCTTTTCTGACAAAACTCATTTTTAGCTAAAATACTTAGATTATCAAACTTTTAAATAGAATTTCTGCAATTGAAATTAGTGGGAAAAGTAAGCGAAATTTTATTATTTTTTCTTAAGGAAGCTTGCTCACAGGTATATTTTATCTAAAAAAATAGTTTTTCAGAAAATCCTTGAAAATGCCTTGAATCGTCAAAAAATGCAATAAAATAACGTTTTATATCATTTTTTAATATTTATAAATTATTTACACATTTTTAAAAACCCAATTAAAAATCTATATTATTTTTCAAAAAATATATGAAACAATAAAATCTAAGAAAAATTTGCTAAATGGTATTTTATTGCATATTTCGACGTTTTAGAGCGGTTTGTGTGCTTTTCTGACAAAACTCATTTTTTAGCTAAAATACTTAGATTATCAAACTTTTAAATAGAATTTCTACTACAATTGAAATTTATGGGAAAAGTAAGCGAAATTTTATAATTTTTTTTTGAGGAGGCTTACTCATAGGTATATTTTATCTAAAAAAAATAGTTTTTTAGAAAATCCTTGAAAATACCTTGAATCGTCAAAAAATGCAATAAAATAACGTTTTATAAATTATTTATAAATTATTTACATATTTTTAAAAAATCCCATTAAAAATCTTTAAAAATAATATTATTATACAATATTTCATATTTTTCAAAAAATACATGAAACATTAAAATCTAAGAAAAATGTTGTATCACCACAGACAGTAGTCATTACATGGTCTTTTCAAAGTGGTCTTCAAGTTTAACATTGTTGTCCCAGTACTCCTTCATTTTCTATACCAAGTCACAAATGGATCGTGATCATTATTTTTTAAGGTTGCTAACAACCTTCAAAAACGCCTTTTCTATCTGTCTGTCTGGAGTTTCCTGGAAATCATATCTTAAGAACTTCAAGGCTCTGGGTATCAGCTTTCCTGATCGCAAACTAAAGCTGCGAGTCAGATGATAGACTGCACCTGCTGGCTGCAAATCTTCCAACACACAGCCACAATATTGGACTGCAAGTCATTTGTTCTCATTGGGAATACATCACAGACTGTTTTCTTCCCTGAAAACGTGGCAGGTTGTCCACAGAATAAACAGTATTCGCTGGATTGAAATACAGTTTCACTAGATGGAAGTTAACGGGGCTGTGGATGCTATTTCACTACTTTACCTCAAACCTTTAATTGTATTGTTGGAAAAGTCGAAGCGACAGTGTACACAGACTGGCCTACCCATACAACAAGCTTCTCACCTCGTTGTTCACTCCATTTAACAACATCTATATTTTATTTTATTTTATTAACACATCGGCCGATTCCCACCAAGGAAGGGTGGCCCGAAAAGAAAAACTTTCATCATCATTCACTCCATCACTGTCTTGCCAGAGGGTGCTTTACACTACAGTTATAAAACTGCAACATTAACACCCCTCCTTCAGAGTGCAGACACTGTATTGCGACTAGCCGGGGATCGAACCCGTGTTGAAATTAGTTCTGAGGCGCCCACACCATCGTATGTCCTCGGATCACGGTACAACACCTCAACATGAGGCGGGTTAAAACAACACGAGTTCGATCCCCGGGTAGTCGCAGTGTTGTTATTGATTAAATACCACTCGTTCGTGTTTACAATAATATATATATATATATATATATATATATATTATATATATATATATATATATATATATATATTATATATATATATATATATATATATATATATATTTATATATTTATTGTAACCACGAACGAGTCCATTAGTAAAACTGGTCAATTAGAAAGAACTCATTTAAAATTAAGTCCTTTCTAAAATTTTCTCTTATACGTTTAAATATATAGTTTTTTAATTTATGTTAATGTAAAAATTTATAATTTTGTACCAAAAGAAACTTAGAAAACTTACCTAACTTTAATATAACAAGCGCAATTTAATTTAGCCTAACCCAACTAATATATATTTTAGATACGTTTACAATAATTTAATAATAAACATACACAATGAAATATTTTTTTCCTTAGGTTCAGAATGATTTTGCGAAATTATTGCATACACAAATTTTCGCTTGCCTTATTCAGCAAGAAGAGTGTTGCTATATGAGCCAAAATCGAAAGTTTTACCTATTCGGCACGACATAAAATAATTATTTTCATTAATAGTTTAATTCATATAATTTACCTGGTTAGTTAAATACCTTCCCCAAACTTCTGTCTATTATGCCTGCGTACAGTCCATGCTACAAGGACACGAAGTAGTAGATAAAACGTGTTTAACCTGAGATAAAGGATAAGCCAGGAATATGTAGACACAGGTGTACATCAGGTGGTTATCTTTCCCACAGCAGACGTGTAAACAGTGTTAAGGTGGTGCGTTGAATATTTAGTGAGTTACATAGTAAACGTGGGAGATTATCCACTACTGTGTTGTGGATAATGACGACTCTAGATTCCCGTAATCACTAAATGATAAACTCACAGGTATTATTTAGACTAGAAAACTACTGCTTGTCTCTTGTCATCCAGTCGTGTTTTTTTGTGCTTACCCGGCAGCGTTCTTCAGCCCCTGCTTATCCGGCAGCGTTCTTCAGCCCCTGCTTATCCAGCAGCGTTCTTTAGCCCCTGCTTACCCGGCAGCGTTCTTCAGCCCCTGCTTATCCGGCAGCGTTCTTCAGCCCCTGCTTATCCGGCAGCGTTCTTCGGCCCCTTCTTACCCGGCAGCGTTCTTCAGCCCCTGCTTACCCGGCAGCGGTCTTCGCCTCCTGCTTACCCGGCAGCGTTGTTCGGCCCCTGCTTACTCGGCTGCGTTATTCGGTCATTGCTTACCCGGCTGCATTGTACGCTGAGGTCAGTGGTCACGTGTGGTCATACCTGTCCTAAGCTGTCTGGGAATTAGCGTGGGGTGATACCGAGCACATGGCTCGTTGCAGTGTTTTAGAATCTTAGGTTGAAGTGTTGAAGAAGGAGGTTCTACTTCTTCAGAAAGAAAATAGGAGGCTGAAGCTTGGCCTAGGAGGGTTTGGGAGTGAATGTGAGATGGTTGGTGCTGGTGAGGAGGAAATGATTACCAACAGTGAAAGTGGCATGGAAATAAATGGTATAAAATACCGACACAATGGAAAAATAAACACATAAGCAGTATGATGTGATCCTTTATTGCGTGGGCGAAACGTTGTCAATAAATGATCACATTATACTGCTTATATGTTTATTTTTCCAGTGAAAGTATCAGTCGCCTAGAAGGGTTTGGGAGTGAGTGTGAGATGGTTGGTGCTGGTAAGGAGGAAATGGTTACCAACAGTGAAAATGGCAGCCGCTTTAAGTGGCAAGTGGTTCACAATTCAGGAAGAAGGAAGATAAGGAAAGTTAATAGAGAAGATGTGAAGGTAGGAAATCGATTCTCTGTTCTCCAGGACGAGTGTACTTCAGTAGTTAGTGAGTGGCGAGTGGTTCCCAGTAATGGGAGGAGCATCAAAATAAGGAAACCGCTTTTTGTTCTTCAGGATGAGTGTACTTCAGTGGCCAGTGAAGGTAAAGGTACTACTTCCCCTGCTAATAGAGGTAAGCGAATTCTTGTGGTAGGTGACTCACAGGTAAGATATATGGACCGTGCTTTCTGTAATAGGAATAAGAAGGTGAGAGAGAGGTATGCTTCCTGGAGCTGGTGTTGGTGACATAGTCAACAGGTTGGACAATATCATGTCAGGTAATGGGAACAAGCCCATTTTCTGTCTCAGTGCTGGTGGAAATGATATTGGGAAGGGTAAGAGAGAAGAGCTGTTAGATAAGTACTGGTCAGCTATAGAGCTAATTAAGTCTAAGGGAGGGTCCCAATTATATGTAGCATCTTGCCTAGAAGGGGAGTGGAAATGAATGGTTGTCTAGGGCAATTGGTGTAAATTGCTGGCTAGACAGATACTGCA